>CAUYSK010084798.1:0-20021 GCA_963575035.1 Avahi laniger
TAATTTCTTTCTATTTTTGGTAGAGATGAGGTCTCGCTCTTGCTCAGGCTGGTCTCGAACTCCTGAGCTCAGAATGATCCGCCCACCTCGGCCTCCCAGAGAGCTAGGATTACAGGCGTGAGCCACCGCGCCCGGCCCCATATTTGTTTTGAATGAAAGGTACATGAGTCTTCATGGTAACCATCTGTACTGTTTTATTTTTAAGTTTTCAAAGCAATAAAGGAAAAAGAAAAGTGCTTTCGGAGGATAAGGCACCCCCGGGGCTATATTTATTCTGCTGTTTCATTTGAGACAAAGAACAACCTTCCGGGTCCATCCTGACCTGGTGACCACGGCAAGAGCCCAGAAGTCAGAGAGCTAAGTTCCAGGGACCCACACACAACTTCGAGGTGATCTGAAACTCTCAATCTCGGCCGTCTCTGGTCATCGCGAGACTGTGGGACTTCAGCCCGGCCCCTCCCTGGACGGGGCGCGCCCAGCAGGCGCAGGGAGAGCAGCCCGCCCAGACGGGTGGCGAGAAGCGGCCTCGCAGCCAGGCGCGGCCAGCGAGGAGGGAGGCTCGCGGAAGCTGGGCAAATTCCCTGCTTCAGAGTAAGCCCTGGGGTAGGTCCCTACGTGCACCTGAGGGAGGAAAGCCACACGTGGACTCGACAGAGAGGTTCATCGGCACACACTGAATCCACCCGGGCCACTGTCTGACTATGAGCTTGCCACCAGCACGAAGCCAAGGAAACCTCAGGAATTTCATGTGACAAGTGGGGCCTGTCGGGAGAAGGAGCAAGACCAAAGGTGTCCAGGACGTGGAGTGGCGGGGATACCGTGCACGACCCACATAAACACGTCTCAGCATGTGTCGCACCAGGCGGACTTCTGCTGTGTCAGCCTGACTTTCAGACTGGCTCCACTGTCCACGTTTAATGTAAACATTCAAGCTCCCGAACGGAAAAAATGAACCATTATATAAACAACAAATTTAAATTTGGTGAGTAAACATGTGTTCTACGTCACAGGACCCAAGCCCGACCAGCCTGGCCTCGGCAGTGTGGGTTCGGGCCCAGCCTTGCCTTTCCTCTAAGCCGCGTCACATATGGCCTGTTTGGGGGCTTGTCCTGGGGTTGGTGTCCCCCACTCCCAGACTGATCAGCTTTTTCTTCTCCAAAATGCAGAGACTGGCCGGGGGGAGGGGTGCCCCCTCCAAGGCCCTGTCTTCCTCTGGCTTTCTGTGCCCTTCCTGTGACTCCCTTCATGACACCCCTACCCTCTCTGGTCACCTCCCCCTCACAGCATCCTCTCCTTCCCCTCCTCTGACAGTGCATGTGATGGAGAAGCGTCACCTGGTGAGCAGTGAGCTCCCTGGTCCCAGGAGATCTGGTGGAGGGGACTCTTACAGAAATCACCAGGAATGCTCTAACCCAGCAGGTTCCCACGGGAGGGTGCCACGGAATCACCTGAGGGGCTAGTCAGATTATAGACCCTCGACTTACACAGGTGGTCTGAGGAGGGGCCTGACCACCTGTACTTCTAACAAGTTCCCATCGATGCTGCTGCTGACCTGGGGACCACACTTTGAGAACCACCGCTCTCGCCCACTGATCCTCAATCCTGTCGGACGGTAAGACTCAGGCAGCTGGGGAACTTATGAAAATGCAGATTCCAGAGCCCCAAGCCCAGAAGAGTCCAACGCAGCAGGTCAGGAAAGGACTGAGATTGGCTTAGACACTGGTGGCCAGACAGAACCCTGGTTTTCACCCACCTTCTCACCTATGCCCCCCTGGAAAAAGGTCAAGGTCCCTTTGTCTCTGTAGGTTTTCAGAGCCAGACGTGAGCTTCACAGTGAAAACAACCCGTGCTTCTCAGAAGAGGCCCCATCCTTCCAAACTGCCACTGCGCCGCAGAGAAAAGGGGACAGTCAGCGGAGCAGAATGATCTCCTGGCAGACAAGACCCAGGGCTAGACAGAGAGGCCCTGAGGTGTCTTCGGAAAAGGCACAGGCAGGAGTGAGTCCTGGCCACCACTCAGAGTAAGGAACGACATTTGTCTCACCTCTTTCCAAGCCCTCCCAACCGGCAAGGCTATTTTCCAAAAAGCAAGCTGGGCAGCAGTTCTTTTGGGGAACGTTCTCGAACACCCCTTTACAATACTAACCAATTACGTTTGTACTATGATGTTAGGTGGGAGGGAAAAAGGCCGGATATGCAATTGTATGTATGGCAAGACCACAATGGCAAAAAACAAAAACTATTCACTGAAAGGAAACACTAACAATGTTAATGGTGATTGTCTCTGCGTGGAGGGCTTTACCGGTTCTTTCTTCTTGCTACTCGTTTGTTTTCCAAGCTGTTTATAAAGAGCACGTACAGTCTTACTTACGTGTTGAGAACTTTATTTTCCTCAAATCAGAAGGAAAAAATACGCAGAACACTGTCCACACGGAATGTGCCAGCCCTGAATGCAAACATCTTGCCAGATTTCTCCAGGCAGGACGGACTGAGAGGCGGTGACCACGCCGTGGCTGGCAGCCAAGTGCTGTCAATAAATGTTTACTGACCATTTGCGCTGAGAAGGCCGAGGCTGCCAACACACGCCAGCCAGTCCCCAAAGAGCTAAGAATGCAGGAGGAGGAGAACAGTGTGCTGGGTCCTCTCTCCCATCTGTGAGGCCTCTGGGGTCCCGAGTATGAATTAGCCACTTTTTACTTTGTGTGACCATTTCTTTCTTTTTTTTCTTTTTCTTTTTTATAATTAGAGATGGGGTCTCGCTCTTGCTCAGATGGTCTTGAACTCCTGGCTCCAAGCAATCCTCCCGCCTCAGCCTCCCAAAGTGCTAGGATTACAGGTGTGAGCCACCACGCCCTGTCTCATGTGACCATTTCTCTTCTTCTGGAACTCTACAGGGTACCCCATCTGCAAACGGCCTTGAGACATAGTCTCAAAGGGGCGTGAAGCCCCTTCGGCCTGGCCCAGACCTGGACCCTCGGAGCCACTGTTCACCAACCCTACTGGGCCGGAAGACAGCTTGCAGTGAGAGCCTGACCACTCCATGCTGCTCACGGAGAGCTGCAAAAACTACCTCCTTCTGACACTTTCATCCCTGCCACTGGAGAGAGGTTACCACCTCCCAGCCACACCTGAGGCAGGAGACACACCTGTCTAGTGTTATGCCACTGGCTCTGGCCAGTTCTGCAAGCCTGTTCCAAACTGGAAACTCAGTCACCCACCAAAACCCCACTCAGGTATCACCTCCTCCAAGCAGCCTTCCCACTCCCCCCATGCAGACTGTGTTAGGGGGTCTTGTTTCTCAAAACTTCAGCATCATCTGCTTCCATGGAACTCAGCACAGTCCTGAGAGCACCTGCTTAGCACAAATGGCACCTGCGGATGGGGACCGTGCCCTGAGTACCCGCTGAGCAGCCGACACAGCCCCAGACCCTCATCACAGACACCCAGCTCCCCAGCAACACCACCACCTCTGCCCATGTCCCCTGCATGTGGCTGTCACAGAGAGGCACCATCTGAGATGCCCCTGCCTACAGCATGCCCACCCCAAGTGTGGTTCCCTTAGACAAGGAAACGAACCTGCTCTGTCCTCCCACAGGGCTCCCAGACATGCCCTCCCGGGCCTCTCCCTGACCCCCAGCCCCCTCCTCAGACATCCGTAACTAGAGGGACAGGCTAGTTCTAAGCCTCCAGAGACGATGCTCTGGGAGCCCACAGCACACTTCCATGGTCTGTGGACTGAGCACAAGTGGCTCTCTGAACTGGCCCACACGGGCAAACCACCCCACACTCCAACAGGAGATGAACGGAAACAACCATCTCAGAAAATCCAGGACACTGTCCACTCCCTCCCTCTCCCACCCTGTTTCAAATCCATGTCGAAACAGAAGCAACCACAGCCCTCATCAGGAACGGGGCACAGCACACAGCCCAATGCAGCACAAATTCTGCCCGGCGCGTGGATGCGGAGAGATAGGAACACTCACACACTGCTGGTGGGACTGCAAACTAGTGCAACCTCTGTGGAAAGCAATATGGAGATACCTTAAAGAGATACAAGTAGAGCTTCCATTTGATCCTGCAATCCCATACTGGACATCTACCCAGAAAAACAAAAGGCACTCTATGAAAAAGACACCTGCACCTGAATGTTTATAGCAGCACAATTCACAATTGCAAAGATGTGGAAACAACCCAAAAGTGTCCATCGATACATGAGTGGATTAATAAAATGTGGTATATGTATACCATGGAGTACTATTCAGTTTTAAGAAACAATGGTGATATAGCACTTCTTGCATGCTCCTGGATAGAGCTGGATCGCATTCTACTAAGTGAAGTATTCCAAGAATGGAAAAACAAGCACCACATGTACTCACCATCAAATTGGTATTAACTGATCAACACATAAGTACGCATATAAGAATAACATCTATTGGATGTCGGGCAGGGGCAGGAGGAGAGGGGGACGGGTATATGCATACGCAAAGAGTGCAATGCGCACCATCAGAAGGATGGACACACTTGAAACTCGGACTTGGAGGTGGAGGGAAGGGCAAGGGCAACATACGTAACCTAAACATCTGTACCCCCACAATATGCTGAAATAAAAATAAATAAGTAAATAATTGTGCAGATATTGAACAAGTGTAAAAATATGTGCCTTCAGCAAGGTCAATTGAGGCAACATAAACAATAGCAAACAATTAAAAATTACCTACTGTTAAACATATATTTGGTAAAAAAATGGTGCTACATTATAAAAAAAGAATAATGGATCATAGACCTAATGTAAAATGCAAAATTTTAAAATTCCTAGGAGATAATATAGGAGAAAACCAAGATGACTTTGGGTACAATGATGGCTTTTTAGATACAAACCAAAGACACAAACTGTGAAAGAAATAATTGATAACCTTTGCTTCATTAAAATTTATTTAGTTTTTTTTTCTGCAAAATGTCAAGAGTAAGCAAAGATGAGCCATGGGCTGGGAGAAAATATTTGCAGAAAATGCATCTGATGTACAGGTGTATACAAAATACACAAAGAATTCCTAAAATTCAATAATAAAAAAAGCAAGCAACCCAATTACAAAATGGGTAAAATACCTGAACAGACACCTTACCAAAAAAGACATATAGGTGCATGTGCAGACAAAAAAACATTCCACATCATATATCATAGGGTATATGCAAATTAAAACAACAATGTGATACCACTACACACTTCTTATAAAGTCCAAAATCTGGAATACTGACCACCTGAAATACCTGTAAGGATGTGGAGCAACAGAACTCTCATTCTTTGCTGTTGGAAATGCAAACTCGTGTGGCAACTTTGAAAGACAGTTGGACAGTATTTTATAAAATTAAACATATTTTTACCTCACAATCCAGAAATTTTTCTTGATATTTACCAAAAGAAGTTGAAAATTTATGTTTACACAAAAGTCTTCACATAGATGTTTATAGCAGCGTTATTCATAATTGCCAAAATTTGGAAGCAACCAAATGGGAAGTGAATGGGAAATCAAACTTTGCTACTTCCAGACAATGGGATATTATTCAACACGAAAAGGAAGCAAACTTCCAAGCCATGAAAAGACATGGAGGAGGGTTAAATGCATATTACCAAGCAAAAGAAGCTAATCTGAAAAGAGTATATGCTGTATGGTTCCAACTATGACATTTTGGAAAAGGCAAAAACACCAAGACAGTAAAAAACATCAGTGGTTTCCAGGGGTTGGGGGAAGGGAGGTATGAATAGGCAGTGCACAGAGGGATTTTAGGGAAGTGAGAATAGTCTGTCTGATACTATAAGATGAATACATATCATTATACATTTGTCCAAACCTATATTATGCACTACACCAAGAGTGAACCCTAATGTAAACTATGGTCTTTGAGTGATTATTATGTGTCAATGTAGGTTCATCAATTGTAACAAATATACTACTCTGGTGGAGGATGTTGATAAACGGTGGAATCTATGCATTTGGAAGGGCAGGGGAAATATGGGTAATCTGTGTACCTTTCTTTTAATTTTTGTGTGAACCTAAAACTTCTTTAAAAAAAAAAGTCTTAAAAATATGACAAGAACTGATGAAAGAGCATTCCATATTTTAATCCATTTAACTCAATTTCTCTCAAAGAGATAGAAAGTCCATTCCTTATATAACAAGTATGCTGTGGCATGCATTTTGCAGAGATTAAGATAAATGAAATTCCTTAGAAGCATCAGATGTAAAAAAACTATGTTATTTGATGAATTTTGAGAAATTATAGATTTAATTATGGATCCACCCTTTGTATAAAAAGTGGTACCCACTTCCAAATTTGTATGTGCTTACTCAACCATACTTACTAAGTGAGTTCTGCATTCTAGTTTTCATATCAGGCCTGGGGCTTACACAACGAACCGTGCTATTATGTCCCCATCTTCATGAAGAGTATAGCCAACAGCTTAGGACTTATAAAAGTTGATGAGCAAAACATAGAAAATCCAACCTGAAGAAATTCCATTTCTATGCTATGTTAGCGTTTTAAATAATTTATGTAACATGACAGAAACCTAGAAAGTCATATCAGAATCTTTCTATATATCATTTGTAAGTTTTAAAAATAATTAGGGTTACATTAAAGATATAGTAAAATATATGTATTAGTATTCTGTATTATATTAATAGTTTTAGCCACCAAACTTTTAACAGATTAGACATCTCACTATGTTTTACAGAACTTCCTTTATAATTGTATTTCAGGTTTGTCATATAAAAGTATTTGCTGCAAGAAGTATTATATTGTCATCTCCAGAAATGTTACCTTTATTTTGCACTACATTCTTAATGTTTTTATTCTTACTTTAAAAAATATTAGAATAGCACCTTAAGTCATCAGACCACATTTAGATCTCAAAATTTCTGAAAGTTAACTGAGTCTTGATTACCATACAAATTTTCTGTAATTAGATGCTTAACATTATTGACTGCATATTCATGGTGAATTTTAGAGGATTATTTTATCTACATATATTTCCTGATAAATCGGGCTAGGAAATCAAGAAAGAGGGGGTCATCAGGTTGTACTCTTCTGTGGGCCATGAGCATTAACATATAGGTCTAACTTGCCATCTACTAGAAATCTCATAGTCAATATTTTTTCATACTGGTATCTCTACGATCTCACAAAAAGAATCCAAATTGTTCAAAACATAATAATCTGAACATTTAATTAATGATATAAAATGGAATGAATTTAACATAGTAAATTTAATTAGTTTCACACAATAATAGAAATACCTTTCGCAATAATCTGGATGGAACTGGAGATCATTCTCCTAAGTGAACAGAAACTTTTCAAAAGGAGATAGACTAATGGCCAAAAAACCTATGAAAAACTGCTCAATGTCTCTAATCATCAGGAAAATGCAAATGAAAACCACAATGTGATATCATATAACTCCAGTGAGAATGGCTTTTATCAAAAAATTTCAAAACAACAAATGCTGTCATGGATGCAGAGAGATAGGAACACTTATACACTGTTGGTAGGACTGCAAACTACTACAGCCTGTATGGAAAGCGGTATGGAGATAACTCAAAGAACTAAAAGTGAACTACCATTTGATCCATCAGTCCCACTACTGGGTATTTACCCAAAGGAAAAAAGGTGATTTTATAAAAAAGACAGCTGCACCCAAATGTTTATAGCAGCACAATTCACAGTTGCAAAGATATGGAAACAACATAAGTGCCCATCGATACATAAGTGGATTAATAAAATGTGGTATATATATGCTATGGGGTACTACTCAGCCAAAAAATGTTGAACTAATATCTCTTGTATTAACCTGGGTGGAACTGGAGACGATTCTTCTAAGTGAAGTATCACGAGAATGGAAAAACAAATACCACATGTACTCACCATTAAATTGGAACTAATTGAACAACACTTATGGGCACATATAAAAATAAAACTCATCAGAAATCAAGCAGGTGGGGGGGATTGAGTAAATTCACACTTAATGGGTACAATGCACATTATCTGGGTGATGGACACACATAACTTTGGCTCCAACTATACAAAAGCAATTAATGTAACCAAAACATTTGTACCCCTGTAATACTCTGAAATAATATAAAAGTAATATAACAATAATTTTAAAAATTTTAAAATGTGTTACAGCTCCCTTTCTCTCATTCACTTATCTATTTAATAAATATATACACATCAAAAATTTGTAGTAATATCTTTGTTATATACTTTGTTTTATCACAACACATTTTATTTGCAATTGTTTAGTCTTCATGCATAGATGCCCATAAAATCTTTCAGTATCTACAAATTAATCAAAGTGCAGAGATTAAAGATATACATAAAGATATAGTTATTTTGTTAAATGTAGTATCACAAACTGTTAGTAATTTATGATATTATCTCAGTGGTTCAAGAGTAATATTTTTAAAAATAAAACAAAAGGAAAAAGAACAGTAAATAGGGTCTTTCGGACTTAGCAAAAGTATTACCTTAGGCAAATTTGTTTTAGTTATTGATGTATAATTCACACACTTTGCTTATGTAAATATGTAATATATGTAATGTGTGTATTATAAATTTAAGCAAGGGAATTTTGAAAGTAGCATAAGATGATTAATTGTGAGTATTTATATTTCAAGAAAGGATTCTAAAAAGTTAAACCCTTCAAACTGTTAGAACAGAAATTGCTACTGAATATAATTTAATTGAACACTATATTTTATAAGTAAGGATACGGGGGATCAGTAAAAGAAAATTGTTTTCTGAAATTAAAAATTAGATTATTGGGAGATCTAACATTACAAGTCAAGTCTTCTATTAATTTTCCATCGAATCATAAGAGCTTAAAAGAATACAATGCCAACAGTCTAAGCATATAATTTTGGATCTATTTTACTTATTAGACTGAAACTGGCATGCAGTTAAGATTAATTTTTTAAATAAACATGTGTTACACTAAGTGCAATCACTGCAGAAATGTAGTTCTCAATTTTTGTAAGGAATAAACATTCACTTCAATAAAGTTCTTCTAATTGTGATTTTATATATATATGTATTTTACTTTTTATTCTTATGAATTAAGAGAAATGTGATTTTTGTTAACATGTAATAATTGCCACCTATTCGTGTAGTTGGTATTATAACTATTCTAATATAAGTGTTCAGAACAAGTGCCAATTAAAAATATGACTGCATCCTTATCATCTTCTGCCAGCTGGTTGTTCATATTAGCATTGCAGGGGATCTCAGTGTTATTTCAGGAAGCTGCTTATCAGTTATAAGGTTTTTGTTTGTTTGGTTGCTTGGCTGGTTGTTTAATTTTTTTGCCTAATTAGTGAACAGTCTGAGAAAAGCTTTATCTTTCCTATGATTTCAAAATAATGAACATGGGAATAAAAAAGACTTTTGGAGAACTTTTTTTTTTCTTTTTTTTCCTGCAGGAAGAAAAATACCTCTCCATTATCTGAGGCTTTTCTGTCTGAATTTTACCTTGTCTGAGATTAGGAGCTCACTCTTGTTGTATTAGTATTTGCACATGTTTGTAATACTATTTCCTAACTTTTTATTTTAAATCCTTTTGAATCACTTTGTTTTGGATATATTACCTGCATAGAGAAAGCTGTTGTATTTTACTTTGTGGAGCAATTTGAAAATCTTCTTTTTTCTAAATATAACAAATTAACCCATTTCACTTATTAACATAAATATTATGTATTTTATTCAGTCAAATTATTTTATGCTATATTTACTAAGTTTCTTTAAGTCTCTGTCTCACTTGGTTAACTTGTTAAGGGTCATAGTTGACTTGTAGATATTTCTTCTAAATTTCTTTAGATCTTTACAGAAAAAGTAATAATGAAATTATTTTCAAGTACTAATTCACAAGGATGTTGTCTTAATAGTTTCATTCTGGCCCAAGGAGTGCAAATCAAAAAAGGAGTAATTTTTAAAAATTCTAGCCAAATTTAAAGATCATCGGAGCCATTGTTTCTTGCTGTGATTTTGAAGATACAAAAAATAAAATGTTTTCTTTAAATCAAAAAGAGAAGCAAATTCAGAGAAAGTTCATCATTTATGGATTAAATATACCCTGTGTCCTCATTTTCATGGGTGCTTCATTTCAAATATGATCTTATTTGCTAATAGGTCTAAATATTGTAAACATGTTTTAAATTTGTTCTCATTTTAAATTTATTGTGTGCTGCTTTGGGTAACCTGGATAATCACTAAAACCATTATTTTTGTAGGTACTTCATTTTGTAAAAACAATTATGTCCTTCCTCAAGTGGAAGCAGCCTTCCCTTCATTCAAGAGATTCTTGGTATGTAAACTGCTCAAGTCTGGAAATGATTAAGGGGCCATGAGTTTGTTCTGATGACTCGGGTTATATTCTGATCACTGAATCTAGAAGTCTTCTACTTATACAGATCAAGTAGGAATTTAAAATCTATATTTTTTCTGGGGAAACCAATGACCAATTAGCCAACATCTTAGGTCTCTGTGAGTCTAACTATTCTGATCACTTCTTTGTATTTGCTGTCCCTTATACAGTAATCATGATCACCTTGTGTTTGGTAATTGAGTGCCACCACTTGGACTCCACCACTTAGGATCCTATTAATCTCATTGTATTTAGGAATCTTAGTTTTATTGTAGCAGTTACATGGTAATTTCTGAGCTATAGAGAAGAGTGACCACAGAGCTCTGCTAGGATGCTGGAATACTCAAAATTTGGGAGGATGAGAAGATATGAGCAATAGTGAAGAAAAATCTCAACAATTTTATTTTTATTTTATTAGAACTTATATTCTGTGAGAGTTTTTATATGATACACCATGTTTATTTTATAATATTCAAATTTTAACTAACATCTGTCAGCACTTTTAAACACAAGTGAGCAATATATACTTAGCACTAAATGCATTTATATTTCAGAATTTAATATGCTATTTTTACATATTCTAGAGCAGCAGCAAGGTTTTTCTGTGGGTAGAAGATCACAGCTCTCCATATATGTTATGTAATTATGTTTGAGTATACATATGGCATAGTTCTAAATGGAATAAATATGTGAGCAGATCTTGTTTTGTGTAATATATACATTAAATCTCTACTATGAATGCCAGCATTTAACCAGTTACTAAAACAAATGCAACAAGTAGTTATTTTCACAGGAAATTGATTTTTAAAATGAATTTTATACTTCTAAGAAATTAGATCAAAGCAAATGCTCATTTTTGTGTTCTCTAAAACAAAAGTTCTTCAATTTAGAAATATATATATCACAACTGAAAACATTTGGAGATGAATTTTACCCATGAAAAATCATTTTTAGATCTCTCCATTTATATTCATCATTGTCACCTTCCCATAGAACCTGATGCAGGGACCTAATTCTTTATTGGGTCCTTGTTCTATGGTAGAAAATAATTTTCAGAAGATAAATTGCTTAATATCAAAAGAATAAACCATTTTTCTTAAAATGACCCCAGAGACTTTTAGGGAAAAACATTTTTGCAGTCCTCAGGCTGGAAGCAGATAGAGCCTTTATGTCCAAAGCACCATGCTTTGTTTAATTTTTATTGTAAAGGTAAATTTTCTGAGATGCCTAATCATGACATCTCTCAATTTTATTTTCAGTACTAAATTTGTATAGGTAACTCAATAACATAAAGAATAATCAAAGTTACTTGGAAAAAAGAAAAATAGAGTTGGTTTCCAAATATTTTAAGCATGGGACACTTTTAATATCAAAATATTTCAAAGATTTATCATGCTATTAGTTGAAATTTTAGATTCAGCTGATTGAAGGAACACATAAATAACAGGTGTATACACTCAATAATACTTTAAACATATTTTATATTTTATTGAACAAAATATTAGCTTATATTTCAAGAACAGTAGTTCATAGTTTATCATGTACAATCATGAGTCCTTTAGCAATGGGGATACATTCTGAGAAATGTGTTATCAGACAATTTTGTTGTGTGAACATCATAGAGTATACTCACCCAAACCTGGATGGTATGGTCTACCACATACCTAGGCTGTATGGATAGCCTATTGCTCCTAGGTTACAAACCTGTACAACATGTTACTGTACTGAATACTATAGGCACTTGGAATACAATGGTATGTACTTATGTATCTAGACTTATCTGAAGAGAAAAGGTACAGTAAAATTATAGTATAAAAGATAAAACATGGTACATCTATGTGCAGTACCTACCATGACTGGAGCTTTCAGGACTGAAGTGCTCTATGTGAATCAGTGAGTGAGTGGAGAGTGAATGTGAAAGCCTTGGGCAATACTGTACACTACTGTGGACTTTATAAACACTGTATACTTACAGTACATTAAATTTATTTTAAAATCCTTCATTCTTAATAGTAAATTAACCTTAGCTTTCAGTAACTATTTTACTTTACAAAATTCTTAATTTTTTAACTTTTTGTAATAACAGCTTAAAACACATACCCATTGTAAAACTGTAGAAAAATATTTCCTTATATCCTTATTATATAAGCTTTTTTCTATTTTTAAAATTTTTAATTTATTTTTTATATTTTAAATGCTTTTGTTACAAACTAAGACACAGGGGTGTGGGTTCAGGTAGTTTCAACAGAGATGTTGGACATCAGTTTTCCTCAGAAAGAAGAACCAAAGTTACAAGTGATTAATCATAATTCAAATAGAGTATGAAGAGGAGAGCACTGGAGCACAGCAGAGAACTCATGGGAAGAAGCTGGGGCATAGAAAAAGAAGGACAAGAGGCTGGCAGAAATTGGCTAGGAGCCCTGAGGGACTTGGTATTGCTTGGAAAGAGCGCAGGTGGAAGTGTTTTGGCTCCTCTCACCCCAAAGCAGATATCCAGTACCTGACCTGTGGGAGAGATCCTCTGCCTTTGTGAAACCAAATACTGGTGTGGGTGGTGATGAGGGGCTTCTTCAGGGGATTTTACTAGACAGTGAACCCGTGCCAGGTCTCTCACCCTCCCCGCAGACACAAATGGCAGTGGTTGGGTGCCATACTTGAGCCGCAGCCATCAGGAGACTGTGTCCTGCCAAGGGAATCTCAGCCCTTGCATTTCCACGTCACAGGAGCTCCTGCTCACAGTCCCCAGTGCACGCTAAGAGGGCAGCAGCAATTCAGGGCTGGGTG
This sequence comes from Avahi laniger, assembly GCA_963575035.1. NCBI lineage: Eukaryota > Metazoa > Chordata > Mammalia > Primates > Indriidae > Avahi > Avahi laniger. Next base: position 13,198 of record CAUYSK010084798.1, read on the forward strand.
GACCAAGAGGAGCTGCAGGTTTCCCAGTGGGCTAGCCCTCAGGGAGTGCTGCTTCTAAGGGAAAGGAGAGTGCAGCACATCAGGGTAGTACCCCAGGGACAAAGGAAACCAGAGCGTATGCTTTCCTAAGCCTGAGTGCTCTCACTTGTGGGCTGGGAGTGGCAGTGCTGCTCTCAGCAGAGACATAAACACTGTGCTTCGCTCTTTAAGGCAGGAGTGTAATTCCATCCCACTGGCCAAGTGGCCTCAGTGCTCAGGCCCAGGCATGGAGAGGAGGACTTCTTCTCCCCCTCCACCCACTGCTGCAGACACAGCTATGGCTGCTCCCACAGTAAATTGGCACGGAAACACTAGAAGACAGGCTTTCTGGGGCTGTTAAGGATGCCTGTGTCCCCACTAACAGTGTGGCCACTGGACCCAAGGTTATGTGAAAGGCGGGGCCCCTTCCCCCTCTGGTCGTGCAGCAGAAAGTAGGAGAACCAGGGAGCTGTACGTTTTGAGTTTTGAACTACAGCAATGTTGGTTGCGAGCCATGGGGCAGGTGTCTTTTATGAGCCTCATCTACATTGCAGCCTTGAGATAGATAGTGGTGTCTGCCTGAACTGAGGTTCTCGAGCACTGGGATGGGGGCACGAGAGGGAAAAGGATTGTATTTGTTCCCGCCAAGGCTGTGGAGACCTTGGTTCATTTCTCCAGCAGCTCCTTCAACATTCCCATCAAGGGCTGGTGCTTGCCTTGTCAGCCTCTGCACGGCGTTGTCCCCCTCTCTGGGGATGAGAAGAGAGTTAAGGCACTGTGCAATCCACAGACCAGCCCACTGCCTGTGGCAACTGAGGACTTTTGGTAAACAAGTTCAAGCATAAACCTGACTGCTACTGCTGCAGCTGGCTCTTACCTGGAAGTGCCCCCTACTGGCTTACAGGTGGAACTACACAACCTAATACAAAATCTGCAGACATAAATGCACAGCACTTGGGAATGAGATAACCTTTTGGAGACCTTTATTGGCTTTTCCAGAGGCCTTGAGCTGCTCACATGTTCGATACATTGCTACCACAACCAGCAATTGTGAAAGCCACCATGCTAAAGCTATTTATAAACAAGGAATTTATACAGTCTTTGTCATTGAAAATACCCAATGGCAAAGCCAAATGACTCCACAAAACATATATTTTGATCACATACCCAAGGGGAAAAAACCACCAACAAGTTCCATCCAAAGAAAAGTAAATTCAAAAATAAGAAGAGCTAATTTCTCTAGATGAGAAGAAACCAACATAGCAATTCTGGAAGTATTAGAAAACAGTATTACAACACACCTAAAAGATCATGCTAACTCTCTAGCAATGGATCATAACCAAATTGAAACTTTTGAAATGCTAGATAAAGAATTCAAAATATTCATGTTAAAGAAGCTCAGTGACATGCAAGAGAAATCTGAAAGCCAATACAAAGAAATCAGAAAACCAATTCAGAATATGAATAGGAAATTTACCAAAGATATATATATTTAAAAAAAATAGAACTTCCAGAAATGGAAAATTCATTGAAGGATTCACAAAATACAGTTGAAAGCATTAAAAATAGACTAGGCCAAGCAAAAGAAAGAATCTCAGAATTCAAAGAGAGGTCTTTCAAATTAATCCAGTCAGACAAAAATAGTGAAAAAAAAATTTTAAAAGTGAACAAAGCCATTGAGAGCTTTGGGATTAAGTAAAACATTTGAACCTATGAATCACAGGTGTTACTGAGGGAGAAGAAAAAGCAAAAAGTTGTGGAAACCTATTTGAGGAAATAATTGTGGAAAGCTGTCCTAGTCTTGCTAGAGAATTGGAGATCCAGATACAAGAGTCTCAGAGAACTCCAGAGAAATATATTGTAAGAAGGACTTCAACATACCATATAGTCCTCAAACTATCTAAAGTTAATGTAAAGTAAAAATAATCCTAAAATGAGCAAAAGTGTCTAGTCAACTATAAAGGAAATCCCATCAGACTAACAATAGACTTCTCAGTAGAAACTCTACAAACCAGAAGAGATTGAGGTTCTATTTCAGATTTCTTAAAGAAAAAAACTGTCAACCAAAAATGTTGTATCCTGCTAAAATAATCTTCATAAATGAAGGACAGATAATGTCATTCTCAGACAAGAAAATGCTGATGGAATTTGTCATCACTAGATAGCCCTGTAAAAATGCTGAAGGAAGTTCTAAACATGGAAACAAAAGGTTGATACTCTTCATCATAAAAAAACACTAAAGAATAAAACTCACAGATCTTATAAAACAATTACATAAATGAGGCTACAAAACAACTAGATAACAAGATTATTGTAGGAACAAACTTCACATATCCATATTAACCTTGAAAGTAAATGGATTAAATGCCCCACTTAAAAGATATTAATTGATGAAATGGTTAAAAAAACAAAACTCAACTATATGCTATTTACAAGAAATCCACCTTACTAGTAAAGACATTTATAGACTGAATGTAAGGGGATAGAAAAAGATGTTCCATGCAAACAAAAACCAAAGTTAGCAGGACTTGCTATATTTAAATAAGATAAGGCAGATTTTAAACCAACAATAGTAAAAAAAGACAAAGGAGATAATCATATAATGATAAAAGGATCGATTGAAGAAGAAGGTATAACAATCCTAAATATGTATGCACCCAACACCAGTGCACCCAGATCCACAAAACAAATATTAGTAGACCTAAGAACCCAAAAAAAGAGATAGACAATAATACAATAATGGTAGGGGACTTCAACACCCCACTGACAGCACTAGACAGATCATGTAGATAGAAAATCAAAAAAGAAACACTGGACTTAAATTAGACTTTAGACAAAATAGACCTAAAAGACACTTACAGAACATTCTATGCAAAAACCATAGAATACACATTCTTCTCATCAGTGCATGGGATATTCTCCAAGATAGACCATACAATAAGCCCTAAAACAAGTATCAATGAACTTTTCAAAATCAAAATCATATCAAGTATCTTCTTGGACTACAGTGAAATAAAACTGGAAATCAACTCCAAGAGGAACTCTTAGTATCATACAAACACATGGAAATTAAACAACTTGCTCCTGAACAGTCTTTGGGTCAATGATGAAATTAAGATGGAAATGAAAAAATTGTTTGAAACAAATGGAAAAGGAGGCATAACATACTGAAACCTCAAGAATACAGCAAAAGCAGTTCTACGAGGGAACTTTATAGCATTAAATGACTATATCAAGAAAAGAGAAAAATTACAAATTAACAATCTAACATCAAACCTAAAGGAACTAAAGAAACAAAGCAACCCAAACCCAAAGCTAGCAGAAGATAAGAAATAACAAAGATCAGAGCAGAACTAAATAGAATTGAGACTGAGAAAAAAATTACTAAGGATAAACAAAATAAAAAGTTGGTTCTTTGAAAAGATAAACAAAATCAGTAGATCTTAGCTAAACTAACCAAGAAAAAAAGAAAGAAAATGCAAATAAACATAAGAAATGAAAAATGAGAAATTTACAACTGATACCACAGAAATACAAAAGATTTTCAGAGACTACCACAAGAAATCTATACTCACAGACTAGAAAACCTAGAGAAAAATGAATAAATTCCTAGAAACATATACTACCCCAAGATTGAACCAGGAAGAAATAGAAATCCTGAGCAGACTAATCATGAATAATAAGATTGAATTAGTAATAAAAATTCTCTCAACATAAAAAAATCCCAGGACCAGATGAATTCATAGGTGAAATCATGTACAAAGAAGAACTGGTACCAATCCTGCTGAAACTATTCCAGAAAATTGAAAAAGAAATTCTCCTTAACTTATTCTGTGAAGCCAGTATAAACATGGTGCCAAAGCCAAGCAAGGCCACAACAAAAAAAGGAAACTACAGACCAATATCCCTGATGAACAAGATGCAAAAATCCTCAACAAAATACTGGCAAATTGAATCCAATGGCACATCAAAAAGATAATATACCACAATCAAGTGGGTTTTATTCCAGAAATAAAAGAATGATTCGACATATATAAATCAATAAACATGATCCACCACATAAAGAGAATTAAAAATCAAAACCATATGATCCTCTTAATAGATGCAGAAAAATCATTTGATAAAATTCAGATTACCTTCATCATAAAACCCCTCAACAAAATAGGAATGGAAGGAACACACCTCAAAATAACAAATGAGAAACCCACAACCAAAGTTATAAGCAGGGAAAAAATGAAAGCGTTCCCCCTTGGAATTGGAACAAGACAAGAATGCCCACTTTTGCTACTCCTGTTCAACATATTACTGGAAGTCCTAGCCAGAGCAGTCAGACAAGAGAAAGAAATAAAAGACATCCTGATTGTAAAAGAGGAAGTCAAATTATCTCTTTGCCAGTGAGATAATCATATACATAGGAAATCCTAAAGACTGCCAAAAGGCTCCTAGATTTGATAAATGAATTCAGTAAAGTTTCAGGATACAAAATCAACATATAAAAATCAGTAGCATTTCTATACACCAATAATGATCAAGCTGAGAACCAAATCAAGAAGTCAATTCCATTTACTACAAATAATAAATAAAATAGCTGCAAAAAATAAATAATATACCTAGCAATACATTTATCCAAGAAGGTGAAAATCTCTACAAGTAAAACTACAAAATGCTGATGAAAGGAATTGTAGATAATACAAACAAATGGAAAACAACCCATGCTCATGCACTGGAAAAATCAATACCATTAAAATGACAACACTGTCCAAAGTAACCTACAGATTCAATGCAGTTTATGTCAAAATGTAAACAAAATTTTTCAAAAAATTAGAAAAAAAAAATCCTAATAGTCATATGGAAGAAAAAAGAGCGCCAATAGCAAAAACGATCTGAATCAAAAAGAATAAAGTGGGAAGCAACACATTACCTGATTTCAAATTATATAGCAAGCCTCTAGTAACCCAAACAGCATGGTACTGGTATAAAAATAGACACATAGATTATGGAACAGAATAGAGAACCCAGAAATAAAGCCACACACCCATAGCCTACTGATCTTTGATAAAGTTGACAAAAAGATACATTGAGGGTAGGATACCCTATTCAATAAATGGTGCTGGGAAAATTGGATTGCCATATGCAGAAGAATGAAACTGGGCCCGTATCTCTCATCATACACAAAAAATAACTCATGATAGATTAAAAACATAAATGTAAGATGTGAAACAATAAAAATCCTAGAGGAAAACCTAGGAAAAACTCCTCTGTACATTGGCCTAGGTAAAGAATTCATGACTAAGATCTCAAAAGCAAATGTAACGGAAAGAAAAATAGAAAAATTAAACTTAACTAAACCAAAAAGCTGCACAGAAAAATAAATAATAAACAGAGTGAACAGATAGCCTACAGAATGGGAGAAAATATTCTCAATTTATGCATTCTACAAAGAACTAATATCCAAAATCTACAATGAACTCAAACAATTCAACAACAAAAGTTTAAAAAAACAAATAATCCCATTAATAAGTAGGCAAAGGACATGAACATTTTGAAAAAGAAGACATACGAATGTCCAATGAGCATACAAAAAATGCTCAACATCACTAATCATCAGAATAAAACTACAATTAGTTGCAAATTAAAACTGTAATGCAATACTTCCTTACACCAGTCAGAATGGTCATTATTAAAACATCAAAAACAATAGATGTTGAAGAGGATGAGGTAAAAAGGGAATGATTATCCACTGTTGGCGGGATTGTAAGTTAGTACCATTATGGAAAACAGTATGGCAATTTCTCAAAGAACTAAAAATAGATCTGCTATTTGAACGAGCAATTCCACTACTGGGTTTCTACTCAAAGGAAAAGAAATCATTATATTAAAAAGATACCTGTGCTTGTATGTTTATTGCAGCACAATTCACAACAGTAAAGATGGAATCAACCAAAGTTTTGTCAATGGATGATTTGATTAAAAAATGTGGTATAATACATATACACAATGGAAAACACTATTCTGCCATAAAAAAGAATGAAATTATGTCTTTTTCAGCAACATGAATGGAACTAGGGGCCATTATTTCAAGTGAAACAAATCAGAATAGACAAATACTGCACGTTCTCACAAGTGGGAGGTAAATAACACATACACATGGACATACAGTGTGAAATGATAGACATTGGAGAGTCAGAAGGCTGGAAGGAGAGTAGGAAGGGGTAGATAATGAGAAATTACTTAATGGTGCAATGTAAACTATTTTGCTGATGGTTACATTTAAAGGCCAGACTTCACCACTTTACGCTATATCCATATAATAAAACTGCACTTTTATCCCTTAAATCTAGAAAAAGTAAAAAAAAATTTTACAGAGAAAAACAAATCTAAGAAACAAACACACACATGACACGCATATTAACTTTTACCTCCACCTCTTGTTCCATTAGAAGGTGTTCAGGGACAATAATATGCACAGAGCTACCGTCTCCTATGATAACATTTCCTTCTTCTAGGAATACTTCTTGATGAACCTACCTGAGGCTTTTTACAGTTAACTTTCTCTTTTATATGTAGGGAGTAAGCTTTTAAATAATGATACAATGTATAGTACAGTAAATACATAAACCAGGAACACAGTTTATTATCACTGTCAAGTTTTATGTACTATGCATAACTGTATGTGCTGTACTTTCATACAATGGGCAGCACAGTAGGTTTTTTTTTTTTTTGAGACAGAGTCTCACTCTTTTGCCTGGGCTAGAGTACCGTGGCATCAGCCTAGCCCACAGCACCTCAAACTCCTGGGCTCAAGC
>CAUYSK010084802.1:0-13813 GCA_963575035.1 Avahi laniger
CATAGCTAATGTATACAACTTGATGAGTTTAGAGATAAGTATACACCCATGAAATCATTACCAAAAGCTATGCCATAAACCTATCCATCACTTCCAAAAGTTTCCTCCCACTATTATATTTATTATTATTGTTGATGATAAGAACACTTAACATAAGATCTATTATCTGAGCAAATTTTTAAGTATACAATACAGTATTGTTAACTATAGGCACTAGGCTATTCAGTAGATCTCTAAGACTCATTTATCTTGTATAACTGAAAATCTTTAGTCTTTGACTAATATCTCCCAGTTTACCACTCTGCACAGCCTCTGGCAACCACCATTTCACTCTCTGCTTCTATGAGTTTGACTATTGCAGATTTATTGTATAAGTGGTATCATGGAATATTTGTATTTTGGTGTCTGGTTTATTTCACTTAACATAATGTCCTCAAGATTCATCCACATTGTCGCAAATGGCAGGATTTCCTTCTTTATTAAGGTTGAATAATATTCCACTGCATGTATAAACTACATTTTCTTCATCCATTCATTCATCTATGGATATTTGGCTGTTTCCACATCTTGGTTACTCTAAATAATGCTTCAGTGAACATAAGAGTGCAGATTTCAATTCCTTTGGATATATATCACGGATGTGGGATTGATGAATCATATGGTAATTCTACTTTTAGTTTTTGAGGCACTTCTGTACTGTTCTTCATAGTAGTTGTACCAATTTATTAATACATTCTCACCAACAAAATACAAGGGTTCCTTTGTTTCCACAACTTTGCTGGCATTTATCTTTTGTTTTTCTGCTGAAAGCCATCATAACATGTATGAGATGATGTCTCACTGTGGTTTTAATTTGCATTTCCCTGATTAATGATGTTTGTTTCCTATAGCTCTTGGCCATTTGCATGTCTTCCTTTGAAAATTATCTATTTAATTCCTTTGCCCATTTTTAAATCAGGGGTTTTTTGGTTTTGTTTTTTGTTTTGTTTTGTTTTATTTTGAGTTGTAGGAGTTCCTTTTATATTTTGGATACTAACCTCTTACTAGATATATGGTTTACAAATACTTTCTCCATTCCATAGATCGTGTCTTCATCTTGCTGATTGTTTCCTTTATGCAGAAGCTTTTTAATTTGATGCAATCCATTTACCTATTTTTTGCTTTTGTTAGCTATGCTTTTTCTGTCATACCCAAGAAATCATTGCCAAGGCCAATCTTCAGAAGCTTATTCCCTAGGTTTTCTTCTAAGAGTTTTATGTTATCAAATCTTATATTTAAGTCTAATTCATTTTTAGCTGGTTTTTGTATGTGGTTTAAGACCACAAATCAATTACTGCCCCCTCATGCCTGAGTTGAAGCAACACTCTGCCTTCCAGAAAACAATACCTTGGCCACCCAGAATAGTCACACCCCCTTCTGCCTAAGCTAAAGCTGCATCTTACATTTTGGGGAAATGATGCCTTGGCCACCTAGAGCAGTCACACCCCTAGGGCTGAGCTGAAGCTGCATCACCTGGCAGGGAATCAGATCCTGAGCCAAACCAAGCAGCTGCATGCCAGGGCTGAGCTGATGTGGTGCCCTGCATCCTAGGGAAACAGAGGATTGGCTAAGCTGAGACACCCTGTCCTACAGTCCAAACAATTTTAATATACTACTTCCCTGGAACTGGACTAGCCCCCTACAGTCTGAGCTGCTGGGACACCCCCTGCCTCAATCCATGGAGTGGAGTCATTACTATGCTGCTCTCTGCCCCCTAGGACTCAAGCAACAGCTGTGCTCCACCATTTCAGGGTCCTTCTTGCTGCCGTCCTTGACCTCACAGTGTCCCAGGAGTCAGAGTCACCACTACACAATGTCTTAGTCCCTACAAGTTGCCACTGTGTCCTATTGGCTCTGCACTTCCCTGTGCCCCTAAGAATGCTGGGTAATTGTTTTTTCTCCTTTGTCTTTTTGTTTTCTTTTAGCAGAACCACAAAGCAGCAGCCAAAAAAGTCAGAAAAACATGATCAGATCCAACACATAAAAGGAAAAGCAATGACCAAAAAATTTACAAAAACATACTAAACTTCATTAGTAATCAGGGAAATATACATGAAAGCCTTCAAAGAGATAATACTTTATATTCACTCTATGGATTAAAGTCAAATTGTTTGATAAGACCATGTTAACAAGGGTATGGATTTAGACCCTTTAGAGACTGCTGGTGGAAGATAACCACTATAGAAAACAATCTGGAATATTCAGGTAACTGAAAAGTGTTCATACAGAAATTTTACTCCTAATGACCTAGAAATTTTGCTGCTGTTCATGTACCCCCAAGAAAGCCCTTCCCTCTGTGTATGAGAAGGCACATCCAAAAATATTCATAGCAATATTATTTTGTAATAGGAGAAAAAATGGAAACCACCCAAATGTCCATGGACAGAAGCTTGCCTTAATATATGATTGGATATTTATAGACTAATCTACTATGACATTGCACAACCTATAGAAAAACACACAGATAAACCTTGGAAACTTGTTGTCAATGATTTTAAGGCAATCTTCAGAAGAATATGCAATTTTATGTGACATTTAAGATGAACTTATAGAAACAAAGAGTATGTAGATCAGTGGTTTCCAGGGACCAGGGTGTAGGCAGAAATGGGAAGATGTTGATCAAAGGATACAAACTTTCAGTTATAAGATGAACGAGTTCTGGGGATCTAATGTACAGCATGACTAGTGATGGATATGTTAACTAATTTGATTGTGATAATCATTACATAATGTATACATATATCAAATCATCACATTGTATACCTTGAGTATATAAAATCTTTATTTATGTATTAAATGTTTTAAAATTTTAAAAAAACAAAAGTATGCAAAACAAAACATGGGTAAAATTATAAAGATGAGCAAAGGAATTATATAAAAACAATTGAGGCCAGCATTACTTATGGGTGGGGAAAGAAGGACCAGATTGGTGAGGGGCAACCAAGGCATTTCAAGATTCCTGCTAATGCTAAATTTCTTTAATTGAGTACTGATATCCTAGTGTTTCTTACATGTTCATTCATTTTAACCTACATATGTTATAAATGTTCTTCTGTACAAATTTAATAATAAAACAAATTTTTATCCCGGAACTTCAAACTTATAACATTTAAATAGCTTTAGGCCTTTTAAAAAAATGAGCCTAAAGAGCCTATTCATCCTCACCTAACCATACCCTTTCCAAGAAAAAGCAGGATCAGAAACATCAAACTTTTTTAAAAAATACGTAAATTAAGAAGCTTCTAAATGGCTCATCATCCCTCTCTTCTGAGTTTTTTTATTTCTCTTTCTCTATATCTCCTACCTATTTTTCACTTTTATTTTGAACCAGTAGAAATTATTCCAAAGGTCCTTACTTTAGAAGATCACAGTGTGAACTTTATGCACTACTTTACCTTCTGTAAGAGGCAGCCTAATCCTACAGCCTTCATAGTCCTTTATTTTCTGGTTTAGCATAGTGTTTAGTTATCTATTTTTAATATTTAACAATAAAAATGAAGAACTCTTGAATGCAAATTTGGACATTTCCAATATATATAGTCACTTGAAAAAGTCATGTAACATAATTGCCATAAAGATCATGAACAGAAACTTCTCAAAAGAAGACAGACTAATGGCTAACAAACATATGAAAAAATGCTCAAAATCTCTAATCATCAGGGAAATGCAACTCAAAACCACAATGAGATATCACTTATCTCCAGTGAGAATGGCTTTTATCAAAAAGTCCCAAAACAATAAATGTTGGCATGGATGTGGAGAGATAGGAACACTCACACGCTGTTGGTGGGACTGTAAGCTAGTGCAACCTCTGTGGAAAGCAATATGGAGATACCTCAAAGAGATACAAGTAAAACTACCATTTGACCCAGCAATTCCATTACTGGACATCTACCCAAAAGAACAAAAGACATTCTATAAAAAAGACATCTGTACTCGAATGTTTATAGCGGCACAATTCACAATTGCAAAGACATGGAAACAACCCAAGTGCCCATCAATACATGAGTAGATTAATAAAATGTGGTATATGTAAACCATGGAGTTCTACTCAGCCACAAAAAACAATGATGAGCTAGCACCTCTTATATTATCCTAGATAGAGCTGGAACCCATTCTACTAAGTATCCCAAGAATGGAAAAACAAGCACCACATGTACTCACCATCAAATTGGTTTTAACTGATCAACACCTAAATGCACATACAGGAATAACATTTGTCAGGTGTCGGGCAGATGGGGAGGAGGGGATGGGTATATAATGAGTGTGATGTGCACCGTCTGGGGGATGGTCATGCTTGAAGCTATGACTCAGTGATGGGGGGTCAAGGGCAATATATGTAACCTAAACATTTGGACCCCCATATGCTGAAATAAAAAAAAAAAAGCAGTAATTTCCACAACCACTACGACCAGCACCACCTACCTCACCCTACTCTATTGTCCTCCACATTAGACAAACTTCATATTTACTTATCTATTGGTTTATAGTCATTCTTTTCCAACTGGAATGGAAATGCCATAAGGGCAAGGAATTTGTCTGTTGTGTACCTTGCTATCTACTGCAAGGTAATGTATACATTGCTATATCATCATATTCTATACCAGTGCCTGGTGCACAGTGGGTAGTCAACACATCTGAATGAATGAATTCAAATTCATTTTGAACACAGTTGAATGAATGATTAAATTAATGAATGAATGAAAGAGAAAAAAAATTAAGTGAGATATGTACAGGGTACGAGGGTACCAGAGGAGACACTGGAGAGTTAGGAGGCAGGAAGCTGCTGAGAGAGAAGAAGTCACAGAGAAATGACATGTGAGGTTCGAACATCAAAGGAAGCTCAGAGCTCATATAAAAATCTGGCTTCCTAAAAGGCTGAGATTCAGATTATATGCTCCTATGTCATTCTGCCTTGAATTATTAATTATGTGGGTATATTTTTTCTTTGCTACGAATTGTACATTTTTCGAGGGCAGAGAATGTCTGTGATCATTATGTGTTAACTTGACTAGGCCATGAGGTGCCCAGATATTTGGTTAATTTCTGAGTAGTGTTTCTGGATGACATTAACATTTGAATCAGTAGCCTGAGTAAAGCAGATTGCCTTCCCTAATGTGTGTGGGCTTCATCCAATCAGTCGAAGGCCTGAATAGAATAAAAGGCTGAGTAAACAATTCTTTCTCTCTGCCTGTCATGGAGTTGGAACATTGTTCTTCACTTACCTTTGGACTCAGACTCTGACTGGAACTTATACCAATGGCTCTCCTGGTTTTCAGGGCTTCATACTTCACTTAAACCATATCATTAGCTCTCCTGGGTCTCTGGCTTGCCAACAGTAGATTCAAGGACTTCTCAGTCCCCATAATCATGTAAGCCAATTCCTTATATCTATCTATCTATCTATCATCTATTCCTATTGGTTCTGTTTCTTTGGAGAACCCAGACTCAGACAGCATCCTATTTATTTTTCTTTCTTGCAACAGCATCAGTACAATGCCCTACGTATGCAGGTGCTTAACATGTTGTCAGAATGAATGGCAATGCCCTTTAACAGAAGAACCCATCAGATCATCTTTAGAGTGCTACTCTCCATCCACAATTATCTACTACTCCTGTTACTCTTAGAATTGCTCAACTTTGAAACTAAGACCCGATTGACAATGATGTTATTGTATTAAAGCTGTCTGTTCCTCAAAGGGATATGTTCTGTTTTCACAACCTAATTGTTCAATGTTGAGGGGAAAAAAAAGGTCCTTCACTGGAAGGTCACCTTTCCTGAAAACAATAAAACAGTTATGAGACAGCTGTGAGGTATCTACAATATATTTTCTTTCATTTAAAAAAATTTAACTAATAAATTTTATTTCTTAGAACAGTTTTAGGTTCATAGCAAAACTGAGCAGAAAGTACAGAGAGTTGCCGATAGTTCCTTCTCGCTCCTCAAGCACAGCCTCCTCCACCGTCAACATGCCCCAGCAGGATGGCAAATCGATGAAGTTACATTAAGGCATCATTTTCAACCAAAGTCCATAGTTTACATTAGGGTTCACTCCTGATGTTGTACATTCTATGGGTTTTGACAAATGTATAAATAATGACACGTATCCGCCTTTACAGTATCACACAGAAGAGTTTCACTATCTTAAAAATCCCCTGGGTTCCATCCATTATCCTTCTCCCCCAACCCTAGGCAACCACTGATCTTTTACTGTCTCCATAGTTTTGCCTTTTCCAGAATGTCATAAAGTTGGCATCATACAGTCTGCAACCTTTTCAGACTGGATTTTTCTCTTAGCGATATGAATTCAAGTTTCCCCCACGTCTTTTCATGGTTTATCAGCTCATTTCATTTCATCACTAATATTCCATTGTCTGGAAGTATCACAAGTTACCTATTTACCTATAGAAGGACACGTTGGTTGCTCCATGCTTTGGCAATTATGTGCAATATTTTTTAGAGAATGTTTGCAAGTAATTAAAATAAAAATAATGGATGTCATATATCCAAAAATAATAGTGACAGGAATTATTAGAAAGGAAAAACTCTCAAAAATTTCATTTGATGTCTGGAAAGTGACAAAAGTATTTCCAATAAACATTATAATAATTTATATTACCTAACAATAAAGTGAAAGATTATATCTAAAAATGGAATCATGTACCTAACTATATTGCATATTATTTGTACCAGTGATCCTTAAAGAAGGCTGTCTGTGAACTGCTAATTAAGCATCCAGGACAAGACCAGAAACCCTTACCAGAACACAAATGAACTCACTACATACTTCCTTGAGAAAGACTTCCCGCAAAAAAAATTTGCCATTTGAACTAATACAGTGTGTCATGATATAGCTGATATACATTCTGTAGCTCATCAGTGTGGAGAGCTAAGCATTTTGCAGATTGGCACTGGTACACAGACCATACTTTGAGTAGTTTCATATATTACCCCTTAGAGTTAAGCTTCCTTTCCCAAAACTCTAAGAAACCACCTTGCTGAATTTTTCTGAATCCTCTTTGATCTTCAACAGAATACATCAATCTCTTTAAACACTTTCCTTTTCTGGATTTGAATGTACACCCTGGTTATGTTCATACATCTTTGACTCTTCCTTGTGTCTTTGGCCATCTTCTTGTTCTTTTTCTGCCATCTGAGTAAAGCCATCCTTTACTCAGATCACAGATATTTTTTCCCCTGCTCTCCCTTTTCCCTCTTCATACACAATCTCATGTGTTCCTGAGGTTTCAACCATCATCTCTGTACAGAAGCTCTAGTGGTGATGCTCTCGTAACCCTTGCAGCATGCAGCACAATTTTTTTTCATGAGTAGATGCTCAATATATATCTATGGGATTGAGACAGTGGCTAATTACTTGCACCATTTGGCACTATTATCCGCCATGCAGCTTGTTTGTTCTTACCACATTGAGAAATGTAATAAAGCACATTTATTCATGAATTAAGCAATAGCTACTGTATTAAAATATAAAAAATATTAAATACCAAGTAACATCTAAAAAAATTAAAATGTAGATGTTTAAAAAATATTTGATATAAAATATTAGAGGTAAATTATTTCATAGCTGCACAGAGTCTAATAAATTTATCATCAGAAAGAAAATATAGCAGTGATAAGATGGTCCTAATTACCTGGATTTTTTACCTTTTTCTATTGTTGGGAATTATTTCAAAATTCTACCAAATGTGGTGAAAAGAGAGGACAATCTGCAAATATATTATTTCCTTGAAGTTTTTGCTATCAAAACTCAAATATAAAAAGGAAATAAACTTTTTTATAGCAGCATATATCTGAATCACTTTCTCATAGCCATGTTAATCTGCCCATGAGAAGCTTCCTTAATTTTTTTTTTCTTCCTCTTAGGGTCTTCATAATATCTTCAAAGCTGAATAAAACCTCATTCTCTAGCCATGCTCTTCAATTCCTAATAGACACTGTTTACTTCTTAATGATTTCTACAAATAGGCTTTATAAAAATTGAATGTTAATTTAATCATGTTCAATCACGAGTTTACCATATAATACATAATTTGAATATACTGTAAGAATGATACTCTGGTTCCTCTGTGATCAACATGTGAAATACAGAAGTCAGGGAAATGAAAGACTACAGTGTGCAAATATGTCAGAATTAGCAATGTGTTGTTTTCAGCATAAACACCCGATAATCACAGACTCAGTAGTGCTTGGTTGGCCTCAAGCAAAGTAATTAATCACAGGACAGGCCAGCGTAAAATTGACTATGGAAAATATTGAGCATCATGAGATTGAATTTTAGTGACATTCATGCACCAATTAAATTACTGCAGAACAATGCTTTGCTATCTAGGACAGTAGTAGGTATTTGTATGCTCACAGTAATCATCAAAAAGCTAAACCAAAAATAATCATTCTATGTATTGAGCGACTTCGACTTATTTTACTATTTTTTCATGTGTTTTTTTTCTGAAAAGGAGATTAGATGTATCTTATTCCCAGCTAAAATTTAAGTTTTGAGGACTGCTTTAATCAGACTGTGGGACAATATTACTGCAGATCAAGTGAGTGGATCCTAATTACAGCATCAAGCCCAACAACTGCTCAGAATGTGCCCGGAAGAAAGTTACAGCACGGATAACTGAAAGGAAGACAAAAACTGACCACTAAAAGTCTTGAATATTCACATAGCATTTGATGGTTTACAAAGTACATTTATTTTATTAATTTTATTTTTTAAGCAAAAAGATAATTTACTGGGAGCAACCTCAAGGGAGAAGCAGGCTAGGAATAAAGGCAGGAGCTGCAGTCTCGGGGGCTGGAAGCAAAATAACTGTCAATGCTACGCTGCCGTTCATCCTTTATGTAATAAACACCATGTGTCTCTACACGTGACTCCTGAGAATTAGAAATGTTAACGAAGAGTAGAGAAAACAATCAAATAGGAGACAGCATAACCTGACAATGATTTGATTTAGACGCTTCAAAGTCAGCAGGGCTATTCCCTTCAAATCTTTACAGGAGACTTTTTCAGGAAATAAGACAAACTAATATGTCAGACAGCACATATATGAGTGTTCTTTGGGGGAAAATTCTGCAGAGGGCATTGGTGACAGTCCACCCACATGACACGGCAAAAAACTGTTCCAGTCAGATAGCAACAGAGACAATGAAGACAGAGGGCCTGTGGTGGGCTAGGCACTGTTGCGGGCTTTCAGGATGCAAAGATCAGAACAGCAAAAGAGACATCGGCCCAACCCCTCAAGGAGGACTTACAGAATCATCTTCGTGCACACAGCCTCCCTCGCACCTGCCCTTGATGGCGCAGCTTCCTTACAAATGCCTTGAGCCTGCCCTTTCCCCCACCCCTGCGGGCCTCAGGCCTGTGGTCAGCAGGAACATCCCCTTACTCCCATGACCCCGACCCTCAAGCCAGAAGCCACACGTTTAAGTCTTCCCTCTCCCTTGCCACGCACCACAACTCCTGCTGACTCTACCTGCTGTGTATCCCCTGTCACCCCCACCTCCCCCAACCACTCCGCAAACACACCTGTTCTCTCCAGCCATCTGCTCCTTGCCAAGCTCAGGCCGGCATCAGCTCTTACCTAACTGCTCTTCATGTCCCTGGTGTGAAGTTTTAAATTTGGGCCTCCTTTTCTTTATTTTTAAAATGAAGATGATAATACTACCCATCCATAGGTTTCTTTAGAGGATTAAATGAGTCAGTACACATAAAACATTTAGCATAAGTGCTTGGAGCACAGTAAATGCACAATAATAATAATGGCAATAATTATGATTGTTTTTAATGAGAATGCTGAAGAGGGAATAAGAGATTAAAAACAAGGCTTGAGCCCAAAACACCACCTCGAACCCCACAGACCAATTATACTATATTGCAATTATTTGTTTGTCTGTATCTCCCACCAGACTATGAATTAACCATCTAGAAAATAGTAGATATGTAACAAATGCTGACTAAACCTTAAAAAATTTCTAATTATAAATTATATACTCATTTAATAGTTTTTTATGCCATTTCAATCAAATAGTGACTAGAGAATATATGATTATAAAAATACACAGGACACAGATTTTTATTTTTATCATGGGCTTTATGCACTTGTTTCAAATCTAAAAATTACATAGGCAGAAGCACACCCAGACTCTAACAGAAAAAGATGCTCAAATATTTAATTTTCTGAAATGTCATATTTGAATCACTTTACCAACACATATAAGAAGCTATGTTAGACAGTCAAGACATCTGCTTCCCTGGCCAGAAAGCGTAGGCGTTCACGGAGATTTAAGCTGAAGAAAGCAAATGCTAAACAACAGCTTCCAGACTCTGTAGGGTGGTCTATAACCCAGGGCGGCCTACACTGGGGCCCTGCAGCTTGCGTGTCCCCACTGTCAGAGGGGCTTCTAAGGGAAGGGGGATAAGAGGCTGACTTGTCCCCACCTCCTACACACACATATTCTAGCCCGCAAGGCACCTAATTTCTCCTGCTAGCTCTGGTTCAACACTTCCTCATCCAATTGTGTTCAACAGTACTCTGATGGACTTCCTAGTGCTTGGCTAGTCACTGTCCCTTTCAGATATTACTGGTAAAGGGGCTGCAATACATGGTATGTAATCTTCAATTCCTCGAGGGAGATCAGCTGGAAGTTTTAAGATTTCGGAAAAGAGGGACCCTGCATATGAACACAGGAAGGTGGCAGAGGGTGGCCAGGACAAGGCTTCGTGAGGGGCATCTTGCTTGTTGGTTATGATAAATCCTGGAAGACGGACAGGGTGGATTGAGAGGACGATAGGAGGTAAGAGGTAAGAAGAACGGTCATTAGCAAAGCTGAGAAGTGCAAAGGCCTTGAGGTGGAACAGAGTGTGTTTAGAGAACAGTGTGGCTGCAACATCAGATGGGGGAGCAAAGGGGAGAATGAATGAAGATGGGATGGCGTGAAGGCCACTCCGGGGGTCTGGCAGGCAGGCAGGCAGCGAGGCACTCTGGAACACCCAAGCCGGAAGTGAAAGTCACTCATGCAGTCGTCTGCACCGTGGTTTGGAAAGGGACAGCCAAAGGAGGAGAAAAGTGATTAATAGATGGCTCCTAGAATGTTATAAGCAAGAGAGAGAGAGAGAAAGACAGAGAGGTGTCAGATTTAAAAAATGAAAAGATGGGAAAGGATGAAACCAACAAATTATTCTGACCCACCAAAAGATGGGTGATCCTGCAACCAGCTGACCCTAAAGAAGAATTGACCTTTCTTCACATGAACACCCAGGCAGAGCATGACCAAAAATCCCAAGTTAGTCCAAGGAATGAAACAGCAACATTACTGAAAGTCTACTGTGTGTCAGATACTGCGCTTAGTGTATATATCTTCTCTCATTTAAATCTCTAAGCCAACCCATCCTGAGAGCTGTGCTTATGGTCATCGATTTCCAGATGGAAAAACAGATTCACGGAAGTAGGATGACTTGCCCACACTCCTAGAATAGACAGTGAGGAGGGAGATAACCCGACAAATGTTAATTAAAATAGCATCTACTACTTGCCAGGCACCGTGGGAAACAATGGTGAACAGATAGATACAGTCCTTGGCGCTGAATTCAAACTCAGATCTGACTCCCAAGCTCATTCCTTTCTTCCTTCCACCACTACTTTGCACTTTTATAAAAGAAGTCCCTGATCTGACTCAGTTATAGGATTTGACTAATACTATGCCACCTCCATACTGCTGATATGAAGCCTAAAATTTTTATTTTAAAAAAACATTATTACTTGGCTGCAGAATGTGCTTTTACACTTTCTTTTAAAATGGTGATGATCGCAGGAAGTCATAGTACTTTGTACTCAACCACTCATTCATTATTCATGTTTTAAGCAAGAAAAACTGGCATGAACTCTCAGGTCAATATAAAGGAACAGTTTACATCAAAGCCTGGGCTTTCTCACTCTTGCAGTCCCACCTTCCCTGAATCAGAACAATTACTTTAGCTTCACAATAAACTACTAGATCAGAGTACAGAATAAAATCTAGTTGTATCAAAGTACTTAATTAACTTGAACAGATCACAGAAGGGAAAAAAATTCACACATAATTCACATGTTTTTCATATTTAGGATCTTAAGAATTGAAATATACATGGAATTCTACAACAATTAGAAAACATTTCTTCATTCACTTAAGAAATACTTATTAAGCAATTATAAAGCATGAGGCAACATTATAAATGTTGCGAGAGACAAAGCTATTACTGAGACAAGATGCTGTTTCCAGGTGTTTCAGTGTAGTAGAGCACAGGACAAAGAAAACAAACACAATTCTAGTTTAGGGCATGTGGCTGATGGGAGACAATTCTCCAGGAGTCTCTTCCATTTCTGCATATATTGTGAGTGAGACAAGTATCCTTTGTTCTGAACCTTCTTTTTAAGGATATTTCTATAATTCTCCAGAGCAAACGGTAGGTTTGCTTACAATCCTGGAAGATTTAGTGTCCCTTTGCAGAGCAAATAGGCATGCTTACTGTCCAGTACAATAACGTCTCCCTCCAGAGCAAAGGGCAGACATGTTTACTACCCATTATAAAAGATTCTGGTTCTTTAATCACAATGATCCTCTCTTATAACACAACCCACTCTGTGTATGGTAATGCAACCTGGCCTCTTCGTGCCATCCTGTGGAAACTGGGGCTCAGAAAAAAAAATGCTGATACTAAGATACTGCTATTGCTGTAATAAACTGTCCTTTGTTTTTGACTTACAAGTCTCATGTCTTCTGCCAGCATCTATAATACTGTGGTAAGCTAATTAGTTAGCTTGGAAGTAGGATAAAATCAGATGCTTAACAGTTTTTGACAGTGGTAGGCTGCAAAAATGGCAATAAATTCTTCCCCTTCCTGTACCCACACCCTTTAGTATACCCTCTTACATGGACTCTGGGCTTGGCCTTGTGACTTGCTTGGTCAAAGAGCTATTAGCAAACACTGTACAAAAAGAAGCTTGAAAAGAACATGTATGTTGAGGCTGCCCTCCTACCATTCTTAGAATTTAGTTGCCATGTGAAAAAGTGTAGCCTCGCTGTTTGTGAGAAAAGCATGGCCCAATTTCCCTTATCACCTTGGCCAACAGCATACCAATCACTAGACGTGTAAACGAGGCCAACTTGGATCCTCTAGTCTCCAACCAACCCTCCGGTTAATCACTGATGGAAGAGTAAATCCAGCAAAGATCAACTGAGCTGGCAGACTAGAAGAACTATTTGGCTTCTAAGTTTTGGGGTGGTATGTTATGTAGTAAAAACTAATAAAGATACTGAGTCCGGGCGTGGTGGCTCACACCTGTAATCCTAGCACTCTAGGAGGCCGAGGCGGGCAGATTGTTTGAGCTCAGGAGTTCGAAACAAGCCTGAGCAAGAGCGAGACCCCATCGCTACTAAAAATACAAAGAAATTAATCGGACAACTAAAAATATTTAGAAAAAACTAGCCGGGCATGGTGGCACATGTCTGTAGTCCCAGCTACTCAGGAGGCTGAGGCAGAAGGATCGCTTGAGCCCAGGAGTTTGAGGTTGCTGGGAGCTAGGATGACGCCATGGTACTCTAGCCCAGGCAACAGAGTGAGACTCTGTCTCAAAAAAAAAAAAAAAAAAAAAAGAAATAAGGGGGAATTTCTTACCATTGTATTTCTTCTTAATGAAGGTAAATTTTAATATAATAAAATGCATAGTTCGTAAACATGATTCAATGAGATTTTACAAATTTATACTATCTTAG
>CAUYSK010084804.1:0-143638 GCA_963575035.1 Avahi laniger
CCTCCCGAGTAGCTGGGACTACCTACAGGCATGCGCCACCATGCCCGGCTAATTTTTTCTATATATTTTTAGTTGTCCAATTAATTTCTTTCTAATTTTTAGTAGAGACGGGATCTCGCTCTTGCTCAGGCTGGTTTCGAACTCCTGAGCTCAAACGATCCGCCCGCCTCGGCCTCCCAGAGGGCTAGGATTACAGGCGTGAGCCACTGCGCCCAGCCTCTCCATACATTTTGTTCTTTGATTTCTTTCACCAAGTTTTTTAATTTTCCTCATATAAAGCTTGTACATATTTTGTTAGATGTATACTTTTATTTGATTTTTGAGGTGCTAATATAAATGGTATTGTGTTTGCATTTCAATTTCCGCTTGCTCGTTGCTGGTATGCAGGATAGTGACAGACTTTTTTTTTTTTTTCCGTATGAACCTTGTATCCTGCAATCCTGCTATCATCACTTATTAGTTTTAGGAGCTTTTTGTCAATTCTTCAGGATTTTCTGCATAGATCATGTCATCTATGAACAAAGACAATTTTATTTCTTCCTTCCCAATCTTTTCTTTTCTTTCTTTTCATTGTTTTATTGCATTAGCTGGGATATCCAGTATGATGTTGAAAAGCAGTGGTAAGAGGTAACATCCTTGCCTTGTTCCTGATCTTAATGGGAAAACTCTTGAGTTTCTCACCATAAAGTATGATGTTAGGTATAGGTTTTTTTGTAGATATTCTTTATCAAGTTGAAGAAGTTTCCTTTTATTCCTTTTATTTCCTCTGAGAAATTTTTTGGTCATGAATAGGTGTTAGATTTTGTCAAATGCTTTTTCTCCATCTATTGATATGATTAGGTGATTCTTCTTCATTAGCCTGTTGGTGTGATGGATTACATTAACTGGTCTTCAAGATAGTTGTTTTTTTAAATTTGACTCTTGTTCAAGATTCCTAAAACTCGTTCTAAACTTTGGATTCAGGAAGTTTAAATGGTTAATAGTGGTTGTCATATCAACTTTATAAAATCATGTGAACAAAGCTTTTAAAAAATGACCATATACATTTCTTCTTTTCATTATTCAATATTTTTCAATCTTCCTAAAAGTAATCAAAAGTCTTGCTAATAAAATGTTTTAAGTACTATGACATTAAAAAATTTTTTTCCTCAAGGAAAAAACATTGGATGCTTTTTTTTTAACCTGTTTTTCAGCTAGAGTTAACTAACATATACTAGAAATAAAAGAAATAAATTTTTACTAACTAATACTCTGCACCATCTCTTATGCTAGCCTCCATGCATCCAGTTTCGAGTCATCCGATTCCAGGCCTGTCTCTGGCACACGTCTCAGTCCACTACAGCTGGTGAGTGTTTTATATTACCACCAGTACTTTTTATTATGTTGTGAAATGAAATTGGCCAAAAATACTTGGAAACAGCGCTTGTAAATGCTAAGAATAGCATATATTACATTGACCTAAATGTACTAATAATTTAACATGAAAGCAGATTCCTTTATGTTTTTCAAATATAATGATTAATATCTAATGGAACACTTCTATAATTCATCTATAGTTTGATAATAAAGAAGAATTTTAAAATTATGTATTAACTTGGTAAACAATGTTTCAGTGTTTCGTTTTCTTAAAGAGTTGTATATTATTTTCTTAACAGTTATATGTACAAAAATTATGTATATAATTGATATTAAATTTATATATACATTTTACAGATATATTAAAAATTATATATAAGGTAGATTTATATATATAGTCAAAGATTTGTTACAAAACAACCAACAAAACCCCAGCTGTCTCCTGTCCCCTTATTCTTCATTGTTCCCTCCCCGGTGGCTTTCACCTTAAACTCTTTTGATGCATTCTTTTGGGATTTCCATCCAAACTACCACATTGTCTTGCTGCTGTCTGACTTATGAACTTAAGGAATTATCTAATGACTTCCCAATAAAGAAGACGAAGATTTAGCTGTTTACCTCCCATCATGACACATTCACCCTTTCTGTCCCCACTAGGACTACAATACATTAAATAGATATGCCATAACTTTGGTTAGATATGTTTTCTCTGACTATGAGTAATCCTATTCATAGCTGATCCTTGAATTAATGATGATTACTTCTCCTTTTCTGTACCACTTTTTGTTTTCCCTGGTGTTAATAAATTGCCTTACTTTTTTAGTTTTCTATTATTGCTATCTCAACCCCAAACTCATCCCCAGTGATCTAAATCTCCTTTTGTGTTCAGGCACATGAGGTATTCTATCGATTCACTTCCTTGGAGAACTCTCCACACGTCCTGCCCAACCACCTGCCCTGGTTACGCCTGCACAGCTCTCCGCGGGCACCCTTCCCCATCGTCCTGGGGGTACATCTTCTTCCTCTTGTGCCGACTTTTTCCTGTTTCCCGAATCCCAAGTCCTCTTTCTTGATTCACTCTGATTTGGGTGGAGCATTCCCTCCCGTAGCTGCTTGAGAAAAGATGCATGGGAAGTAAATTATTTGAGACCTTGATTCCTGTTTTTTGCCTTCTGAAAGTTTGTAGGAGTTTTCTCTTTGTTCTCAGTGTTCTGAAATTTCATGCTAATGGGCCTGTGCATGAGTCCAATCTCATTGGTCACACTGTCACACATCTGTCATACTTGAAGGGCCCTTGCAACATGAAATCTTGTGCCCTTCAGCTCTGGGAAATGTCCTTAAATGATTTTGACAGTGTCTTCCCTACTTTTTTGTTCTGTTTGCTCTTTCTAGAATTTATTATTTGAGTATGGGTCTTCTGGACTGGAACTTCAGTTTTTTTATTGTCTCTTTTCTGTTTCACATCTTGTTTTAGAAGAGACTTTATATTCTAATCCCTTTATTAAATTATTTTCATATCTGCTATCATATTTTTAATTTTCAAAAACTCTTTTTTCCCTATAAATTATCTTTTATGTAGTGTTCTGTTCTTGTTTATGGTTGTAGCATTTTATTTGAGTATATTAATAATAGTCTTATTTTGTAACTAAGTTTTCTTCTCCCTTTGTAATCTCTGTTGCATTTTTATGTTTGTTTTGATCTCTATTTTTTATACTAGCAGCTTCATTTGGTGCCTCATGCTGCTTGTTTGGCTGCTTTTAAGAGGGGGAGCATGTGGAAGGGGTTGGTCAACTTACAGATGATATCTACGCACACCAGCAGTTAGGGGGATCTGGCTGAGCTGCGTTGTTGGTGACACCCCAACGGCAGTATCTTTAGGGCTTTCCTTATGGGTTAGTCACTTTCCCTGGAAACAAGTATCTTCCCAGCTCTTTTCTGGAGGTTAGAGGCTGGTTGCTAGCTTCTAGGAGCCAGGTGCAAGAAGAAGGTAGGAATGCCTAGCATTCAGGATGTAAATATTCAGTTGCTATCCATGGTTATGACAAGCACTCTGCCACTCAACGATAAGGCTGCTTATTGTAATGGTACCCTTACTTGTGGACCCCAGTTAGAGACCCTCTGTTTTTACCCGCTTAGAGAATAAGTCTTCCATCTTCTCCTGGATTCAGTAGCCTGATTGCGTGGAGCTGGGAGGGAAGGAGTTACACAGAATTTCAGGCAGCCCTCCTTATTTTAGCCACCCCTCCTTTTATAATTCTGCTACCTGAAGAACTTGGTGATACCAGTTCCTTAGATCTGCATGGGATTGAGATATTAGTCAAGCTGCTTCTCAGTTTCCATTACTATATGTGTGTGTATGTGTTTGTTTTTGATGAACTATTTGAAAATAAGTTGCAGACATTATGATACTTCATCCACAAAAATTGAAGTATACATTTCATATGAACAAGGACAGTCTTCTACATAACCATAACACTATCATCACAGCTCAGAAGATTAGCATTACTCAGTAATATCATTTAATGTATAGTGCATGTTTAAATGACCCCAATTGACTGAAGATATATCTTATATTTTTAAAATGCTTACCAGAATTCCTCTGTGTGGAAGATAATACTTGTTCTTGTATTGCATATGACAAAAATGAGAGCCCCAAATAGTAAACATGAACCCATATGCAATAAATAATTTGCCAGCTATTGTTGACACATGGCTTCTTGCATCTATGACCTGGGAAACCACTTGGGTTTTGAGCCAGCTACAACATGAGGGCCCAGTTTGGTGGCCCAATAGGTCTACCTAATGGCGGAGTGGCTCTTTGTTTTATGAGTCTATGATTTGACTCCTATAAATTACTTTCAAAATTACTATAGTTTTGGGGGGAACTCATTCAATTTGGGCCTACTCTTCCCTAAAAATCTCCATTTCTAGAGTTAACTTGGAGAATAATGAAAAAGCTGATGCTCCTGGTTCTTGATTGCTCAGGCTGGTTTCTCTTAACACCTGTAATCACGCCAGGCAGAGGGGAAAGCACGGTAATTTGCACAGAAATGATAATGTTCCTTAACATTTGTATCTACCTGCTATACAGGTGTGCTAGATACATCTTTTTTCTTTCTTAGCAGCTCCCTACCATCCCACAAGAGCACTGAGACCTGGGGCAGTTGAGTGGCAGTTATTACTATTTTCATTCTGCTACTCTAGTTAGCTGGTGTTCAAATGTGTTTATACAGAAATAATTTCTCTTTTACTTTGGATCGTATAAAGTTAGAGAAGAGGTATGAACACGTGAATGAATAGGAAATTTTGTCTTTCATCAGTATCATCATCAAAGCAGAATTCTCCTTCTGTTTTCTAAACCTACAAAGCCCAGTCATGTAAGCTCCAAATATATATATTTTTAAAAGTCTGAATAGGGAAGAATATTCAACTTTTTAGTATTAATAACATACAGCAAAGACATAGATCATAAGAGTACAGCTTGATACATTTACACAAATAAAACATACTCAGTAACTAGCATTCAAAAAGAAAAAATAGATGACTACCAGCATTACCAAATAGATCATTTCTAGAGTCAGAAAATGCCATCATGGCACCTCTCAGCCACTGTCTCCGCAGGGAAACTACTATGACCTTTTAACAGCATAAATTAGTGTGAGCTGTTTTTTATATTTTACATGAACCAAGCTTCAAGTATTTGACAAGTGCAGAAGGGACCCAGGAACTCACGTAGACCTTGTGGTTGGGAGTGATCCAGGTTAAGAAAAGCAGAGTTGAGTCAAAGCAGTGTTTTTCTTTTACTATTTCTGAAAGGAAGGGTAAGTTACAACAGTGAGTCGAATGCTGAGAGTGACAGCGGAGCCCAGAGCACCTGTGGAGAAAATCACAGTTACGGACATACACACAGGACAGCCACATCTCAAAGGCTGTGTGCTTGGGAGAATTTTTAATATTTGCTTTCTGATTTCCAAGATGCCTTTTCTTGCGTGGGTGGGTGTTTGCCTGTGTGTTCTGCTGCTTTACAAGCTAAATTGTGGGCAGCTTTCTGAGGGGGTATGTTCCTGACTTCCTTTTCCAGTCTTCATGTAGGACAGGCGGAGACCTCACCTGGTAATCCAGAGGGGCCAGGGCAGAAGTGGTCAGGGGCCACGGAGCTGGGCTGAATCATGGCCTGCCGGGTCCCTTAAATGCCCTGTGATTTGTGTCCTCCTTGAATGGGTTGTTCTATGAACATAGTCTTTGTGCCTTCAAAGGACTCTAGCAGTTTCATCAGCCAGAACAAATCTTAAAATCCAACTTTGCTAGTGTCCTTAATCACACTCAAGTCACTGGCTAACGCCACGAAACAAAATGTGGGGCAGGTAAGGTTCCTAAGTGAAAATTTCAACTTACTGGCAACATTCTCTGATTTCTAAAATTAACTGAATTTTATAAGAAAAACGTTTTGCTGATTTTCTTCATAAAAGCCATTTTGCTACACAAAGTGGAAGAACATTTTGTAGAATGTGGCATGAAAGAAATTGCTGACTTGTGTAGTAGTTTTCTCTTGGAGAATTAAAAATGCTTTCCATATGTCATTTTATATTCTAAGTAGTCCAGTGCAATACATATTTAAATGGGATAAATAATTTATTAAAGGTCAGTGGTAAAATGGAACTAAATTTTCACTGTACAGTTACTGATTTTGCATTAAGAAAATAACGTCTTTTATCAAGGAGCAGTTGTGGGACTTTATCTTGCCCTCCAGAGACGATTCAGTTACTCTCTTTTGGGGAAAAATTAGCTTTCCAAACCATATTTCCCTGTTTATAAAATCTTTTATTTAACACTTATAATGGTGCAGGTGTCTGCAAAAGGAGCCATTTACTTTACCTGCATTATGGTTATTTGGCAGATTTCTCCATCTTTGATTTCATTTCAAGGGTGCCTGCAAAATATAGATATTTTGAGTTAAGAAAACCTCATGTATACCTTCAAAATTGAGTTTGTCCTATGTATTTCACCATTCATAATTATAGAAGTGACTTTAGGAACATTACCTTGGTTAGAGAGCTAAAAGCACTTGTTGCCTTAAGTTTGTTCTTTTGCAAAAAATAATTGTGCTAAAGTTAGAGGCAGGAAGCATAGGACCACCAGGCAACACTAAAACCAGGAGCTTCGTCCCCTGTAAGGTTCTGGCACCCACTTGGAGGCCATCGCCATCTAGAGGTTAGATCATAGGGAGCTTTGGGTGGCACAGAGCTTGGTACAAGTGTTTTGTGAAAGTTTTTAAGGAATTAGAATTTTGCCAGTAATGTTCCTTTTATAGGGGTATTAGCATCAACACCTATGAAAGAAAAGGGGGGAAAAAGTATCAGCATAGAATTCTTGAGATGTGAAAAACAAAACATTTTTATATCATAAGTCCAAGGCAACTTCTTGCTTTTATGTTTTGTGACATTTTAATCTAAATTAAAAATCATTAAAAAAATCATATCATTAAAATAATATTTTTGTAGAGTCCAAAATATGTAAAGGGAACACTTACATTCCACATAATTCTTGGCACATATAGGTGCCCAATAAGTGTTTTCTGAGCTGAATTGAACACAAAAATTTGCAAAGTATGTTGAACATATTATATTTAATTTTATAAAGTCGACAGTGGTGGCATATGCCTTTAGTCCCAGCTACTCAAGAGGCTGAGGTGGGAGGATCACTTGAGCCCAGGAGTTCAAGCTGTAGTGAACTGTGATTGTGCTGCTGTACACCTGCCTGGATGACAGAGCGAGACCCCGTCTCAAAAAAAAAAAAAAATTATAGTCTCTTACATGGATAATATCTGTTTGCAAGTGTAGATAAACTATTTTTTTTCAAATATGCTAAGCCTCATAGCAGAGTAGTTAATGCAATATAATTGACAAAAACAATTAAAAAGTATTTTTTTATGTATCTCACGTTAACTAAGATGGGCCAGTGAGACAGTAGGTGGAACTAGGGGCCAGGATGAAACCCAGCAGAGAGCCCTTGTGCTTTTCTGGAAGGGTCAGGGCTGGCTCCAGGGTGGTGAGTCTTATTTGAGACCCCAAAACTCATGCCAATAATTTCAAAAATCTCTTCCCAGAAACCAAAAGCTCCAGCATCTCCCACCAGAGAAGAGGATCCCTGCTTTTCCTTTCCTAAACCACCACTGGACCCTGCGAAGATTAGAAGAATAAGCAGTGCCCGGGCTCGCTTATTCAGGGCGGCCTCCCAGGGGGCCCTTCTGCCGGACAGATCACTTCCTCCCACAGACTGTAAGGCCATGTAACCTCCTTTCAACTCTAGGGACAGGCATGTTTCTTGAATTTGCACACAAAAGCTATTTTTATATGATTTTTTTCTAACCCTCGATGATTTTTACATGAACTAAGACTTAGTTAATATTGGGCAAAAACTGATTAAGAAACATTGTTCATATGTTTTTCTGGGTGTTTATAAAGAATATCTAAATATCACCGTTTTTTAAAAGACATAACTTGATAGAAAAAGAATATTAGAATAAATGTTTCCTAATGGATGGTTCACATGTATCAGAAATAAATGATTTTTAAATTAGAGTGCAAAAAGTTGTTAATTTCATTAGAAAATTAATGAGAATTATAAGATTGTTATAATGTGCACTAAGCTTGGGTCTTTGATAATACCTTTCTGATCACATGTGAACATGGAAGCAAAACTTGAATGGGACTTTTTCTACTGCCACGGAACTACTGCCAAGTGTCTAAACCTGGGAAGGACCTCACATCCCAAGAAGTGCCACCAACAATTGGAATCACCCACCATCCAGGGCATACTAAAGGTTTTCCAAACTGCAAGAAAGGACCCACTAGTGGGATGACAGTCAATTTAGTGGCTCACCCCAGCATTTAAAAAAAAATGAAGTAGAATAGAATATAATGGAAAATATCAGGGTACATTACATACAATAAGGGTAAGTATTGCTTCAGGAGACTTTACTTCCATTTTCTGGGTGTGTTCAGGGTCATGTTATAAATCGATTTCTTACTGTGTGTGGTCAAAAAAGTTGGAAAACTACTTTACCAAAAGCTGATAGAACTGGCCCTCCCTCAGTCAACAAGGATTGATGAAAAGAGATAGGTTTATAGTTAAAGAGAGACACAGACAGTCTGAGGAGAGATCCTAAAGATTATAAGTTTCCACCTGAGCAGAGACAGGGTCTTGCTCTGTTGCCCAGTCATGAATGCAGTGATGTCATCATAACTCACTGCGACCTCAAATGCCTGGGCTGCAGCAATCCTCCTGCCCCAGCCTCCTGTGAAGCTGGGTGTACAGGCACACGCCACCATGCCCAGCTAATTTTTCTATTTTTAGTAGAGATGGGGTCTCACTTTTGCTCAGGCTGGTCTTGAACTCCTGGCCTTAAGCGATCCTCTGGCCTCAGCCTCCCAAGGTGCTAGGATTAGAGGCATGAGCCACTGTGCCCGGCCACAAGCATTTTCTTTTGGTTAGTTGCCAGCATTTAAAAAGTAGAAGACTTTTATGAAAAAAATCCAGATTTATGACTTCTTGTGAAAAATCAGAAAATCTGGCAGCCCTGGGTCCCCATTTCATGCAGCTCTGACAGGGAATGATTGGAGCTGGGTCATACCCACCCTGCAGCTCAGGGTGTGACCTGCAGTTGACCAGGACTCCCCAGCTCATGTCACTTATTTGCCTTTCTGATCCCTGATGCAGATGAAGAGGTAGAACCAAGGAGAAAAGAAGACAGAGGAAGCGCAGGGTGTGTGCGTCACGCCGTGAGGCCGTGACCGAGTATATCATCAGGCAGCTTGCTTTACCTTAATGTGCCAGTTTGTTTCTGCTCTAATACAGTCAGTCAATCTGGTATCTACTGAGCCCCTACTGTGTGCCAGTCGTCACTCTGGACTACCAGTCCTGCCCTCAGAGAGCTTACAGTCTGGGGAGGGGACATAGACAATAACAGGAGAACAAATACATCAGATAATTTGCGTTCTGATGAATGCTCTGAAGAAGATAAACAGGATAATGGGATAGAGAGTGCCTGTGGCAGGGGTAATCTGCTTTAGCTCAGGTGACTCTGAAAGGTGTCTTTGAGGAGGTGACATCTGAATTGAAATGAAAATAATGAAAAGGGGACAGCCACGTAAAAACCTGTGGATCAAAATATCCACACCAAAGGAAAAGCAAGTCCAAAGGCCTGAGACGAGAGCGTGCTTGCTCCAGCGTGGAGGACCGAAGGCCAGGTGCTGGAGGGTGGCTGACCCAGGGGCAGCGGAGAGAGCCGAGGCCAGAGAGCTTGCAGGGCCTCGGAGCATGGGAAACGGACCGGCTGTGCTCCGCTTGCAGTGGAAGGCCAGGGCGGGTTTAAGTCAGGAGCGACAACATGATGTACATTTTTTTTTCAACAGCAGTTCTCAACTGCAGCTGCACATTAGAATAACCTGAGGAACTTTTCAGAAGTTCCACCACCGGGATCTCATGTCAGACTAGGTAGATCAGGGGATTGGTAATTGCGGGAGCAAAGTGCCAAGACGAGAGGGGCTGGCATCTGTAGCCCAGGGCACTTCTTATGAACAGGGTGGCAGGACTGGTGTGAGGGCGTCTCATCTGCTGATTCTGTGTTCTTGCTTCTGAGCTTGAATGTTGTTTGTTTGCCGTGTTTAACTCCTGGGAGCTCACGTTGGAAACCCTGCCCCTGGCCAAGCCGTTGACGTTGATGTGAAGATGTCCGCGGAGATGAGGGTTTTGCCTGCTGTCCTCCTCGGTGCCTCCCCGATGGCCTGGCTCCTTCCCTCCCAGGCCACCTGGCCCTTGTTTGCATGCTCTGGGAGCTGCTCTCTATGGCTGTCATTTCCCAGCACCGGGGACAGCGTCACACCCCCAAGATACACTGAAGCGTGTCTTTGCTGTAGTTCTTTCATCCGCTGTTTGCAGTTGCCCCACTTCACCATTCAGATCATCCCTGAGGGCCGTGCCAGCACTCAGGAAATAATGGCAGCAAAAACTCATTGTCATTTTGAAAATACGTGTTGCCCAATTATAAAAATATTTGAGCCCTCCTGCCTTGGAATCACTGCCGTTTTAATAGGAGCTCCCTGCGTTTCATTTCGAAGTCTCTCTATTGTTTAGAAAAGGTAGCCATTGTTGGGTAACTGAGGCTGGAGAGGCAACTATGCCTAGAGACAGAGGACGTCCCTTCACTTGGTGCGATGTGGTTTGTAGCTGGCACTACCCCATAGGCAGGGCCAGCATGTGGTGGCAGGTTTGGAATTCCTGGTTTGAGAGAATGAAAGGGAAGAGACATGAGTAGTCTTCTCCACAGGGCCAGCAGTTTCACGGCTTTGTGTTCAGATGGGTTTTTGGATGGAGGTGGCACTGCTGTGATCGCCTCCCTGGTTATTCAAGCCACGCAGAGACCTCAGAGCAGTCACCACCTTCCCCCTGATCCTGAGCCCCAACAGCTTCCTAAATCTCTCCTGAGCCTGCATTCTCCTGTCCCCCACTGCCGCACTGCCTTCATGGCCCCTCACGTCCTCCCTGTCTGGCTCCTCTTAGGCTTGCCCTGAGCTCAATGGGGCATTGCAGTGGGCTGCAGATGGGTCCACAATGACCCTCAGCCCACAGAGCAGCCCTTGGAGCCTGGGGAAGCCAAGTTCCCAACCAAACATGGCTGTAAGCAGTGGCCTGACCTCTTTATCCCAGGGACCATGAGAAATGGTCATTTTTTGTATGTCCTATAAAGCACAAGAGGTCAGGAAGCAAATAAAAATCAGAGTGGGCCGGGCATGATGTCTCACGCCTATAATCTCAGCACTTTTGGAAGCTGAGGTGGGAGGATGGCTTGAGGTGAGGAGTTCAAGACTAGCCAGGACAACATAGTGAGATCCCCATCTCTAAAAAAAAGAAGAAAAATCATCCAGGCATGGTGACATATACCTGTAGTCCTAGCTGCTTAGGAGGCTGAGGTGGGAGGATCAATTGAACCCAGGAGTTCGAGACTGCAGGGAGCTATGATCACACCACTGCAATCCAGCCTGGGTGACAGAGCAGGACCTGTCTCTATTTTAAAAAATCAGATTGCACCGTCTCCTTGCTAAAAACCCTTCAGAGGCCCTGTGCCTACAGGAATGTTTGCCAAACTGAGTTCCAGGGAATTCCAGGTAACACTTTCTTGCAAAATGTTAATAGCTTTTGAAAAAGGGTTCAGTATTCAAATGAGTCAGGGAAGCACTGCCTACTCCTCACCCTCTTAATACAGAGTCTGTGCCCATGAGCATATTAAAGGGTTGGCAAAGCCATCTGGCAAAGAAACCTGCTTTATTTTAATTCAGCACAGCATTTCACAAACACACCTGACTGCGGAATCTCTTTTGGGAGCCCCAGCTTGGGAAACACTAACCTACTGCAGAAGCTGGCAAACTTCTGTACACTTTTTCCGTAAAGGGCCAGATAGTAAGTAAATATTTTAGACCTGTGATCCATATGGTCTCTCTCTGTTCATCCTGTTCAACTCTGCCCTTGTAGCATGGAGCAGCATCAGCTGATTTACAGCCACTGAGATGTGGATTTCATGTAATTTGTTCTTGTCACAAAATATTCTTCTTCTTTTGATTTTTTTTCCCAGCCTTTTAAAAATATAAAAACCATTCTTAGTTTGCAGGCTGTGCAGAAAGGAGAGGCGGGCCAGATCTGGTGGGGCTGTGGTTTACCGAGCTCTGGGCTAGCGGAAGGAAGGCTCCAGGCCCTGCTCTCACCACTCCTTTACCTGCCCCTGAACAGGGGGTGCACTGACGGTGTGGAACCCTTTGTGTCACCACACCCCAGCCTCAGGCAGCACCTACTGTATAATGTGCTGGACCCAGTGCAAAAATGAAAATGCAGGGCTCTTTGTTCAAAAATTATTAAGAGTTTCAAGATGGCCACAGCAGAGTATTAAACCGAGTGTGGGCCCGTCTAGAAGTGGGCCCCTCCTGACTGTGCAGGCCGTGCACACAGGAGGCTGGCTTTGACTCCAGACTTCTGCTCTTTTTTCTTCAGACTGTCTGCCTCCTGTTAACCCGTGAGAATGCTCCTCAGGCTCCACTTCCCCGACCAACTCCAGCCCTCAGGGCTTCTCCACTGTCTGTGTCCCATCCTTGCCTTGCTTGGGCCACCCTGGGCTGCATTTATCTCTTTACACTTCTGCCTCTTTGTCTCCCCTACTAGACTAGCAACTTCAGGAAGAAAAATGGTTTTCTCTGTTTGCGGCCCGAGAGTGTGGTACATAGCAGGTGTCAAAGAAATAGCTGTGGCACTGAATGGTGTGGTAATGCTGCCAGTAGCTGTTTCCTTTTGAAGTTTACCCACGATCCACTACAAAATTAGTACAATGTGCTGCAAATATCTGCCAGGGAGACACCGAGCATCATCACACACGCTCAGTTTAACAGAGGCCATCCATCAGGAGTCAGAGCAAGCCCCAGGGCAGCTCGCTGTTTTAGCTCTAACTGACAAGCTCATTCCAGTGGATTGTGAGACAGAGGGATGCAGCTCCTCCACCTACGAGTGTGATTGTGTTTCCCTCTAGAAGCTCTGCGATGGCTGGGACTTGTTCACCACAGGTTCACCTGCACGGGGAATAGCACCTGGAGCATAGTAGTGGGTGCTTGATCAATATTTATGGAGTGAATGAATGAAAGAAAGAAATCCTAAAGGATAGCAATAGGCTATAAAAGTGCTTTGTAATCTAAAACAGAGCGTGTGCTGTGTAATTCAGTGGTGAAGTTATTTAAGGTGGCATGGTGCTATGGATAGAGCCCTGGACCAGGAGTCAGGAGTCTTGGGTTCCAATAATAATAATGACAGTAACTTCTAGGTTTTGCGTGTGCTAGTACCACGTAAGTCACTTTACCTGGCCACACACCCCAAGAGGTGGGAACCATGGCAGGAGGTGAGAGAAGAGTTGAGCCACCTGCCCACAGCGCACAGCAGATGCTTGGAGCGCCGGCACTTGGCCCCAAGTCTGATGGAATCAAAAGCCTGTGCTCTTCCGCCCTTGTAGTCCTGGCTCTCCCCGTGACCTTAGATCTTATAAAATAGTGTTCTCAGTCTTCTCATCTGAAAAATGAAGGTTAGACTAGCCAATCACTAAGGTTCCTTTCAGTGTGAAAATTTGGTGTTTTGAAAGTGGGGAGCTTGGTCAGGGGGTAGAATAGGTGGTTTCATTATTGCTAGTCTTTCTTGGTTTGTTGGTTTTTAAATACATGCAGAAAGGGAAACCTTCAGTCTTTCTGGAAAAACTTAAAGCTTATCCCCCACACTCTACTGTGGGAGAATAACTCTCTTCTCCTTTGACAAAATGTTTTATCCTGGACTAGAGTCCAGTAGCAGTATAAGATGCTAAGCTATTCCTAATGTCAATTTGCTGATAAAGAAAGTGTTGTATTATACATCTAAGGGTCTGCATTCGTAAACACAATACACGTTTCAGTTCAGAGGCAGGATGTCTTTTTGTAACTCTATCTTATTCCTCGTTAGAAAGCCTTAAAGATGTTTCGATGGACTTCCTTTCCATTGTGTAGTAGTGGTCCGCCGGGCCTCACCTCCACGGCCCCCCGCGCCCTCCCCTCTTCCCCCTCACAGACCCCATTCCTGCTCTTCTTTGAGTACCCCAGGCACACTCCTGCCTTAGGGCCTCTACACTGGCTGGCCTCTCTACTCAAAATACTGCCCCTCTTCATCTGATGGCTCAATGCCTCACCTCCACTAAGGGTTTGTCCTCCCTGCCTCACTGTGCCCACCCTGTTTAAAGTTGCTACCTGCGCCCATTCCCAATCCCCTTCACCCTTCTCTACTTTTCTGCCTTTGCTTTCTTCCAAAACACTTACTGTCTTATAACGTATCATATACCTTATTTGTTATGGCACGTTGCTTACTGTCTACTTACGCCTGCTAGGATGTACGCCCTATGAGGTCAGATCTCTGTGTTGACACCAGTGCAAGTGTCCTTGCCTAGGACAGTGCCTGACACTGGCATTCAGTAAATATTTTTTGAATGAAAAATTACTAAGATGATCAAATTCAGGAGGAAGAATTCTTGTTATAGAACACAGAAGTACTTATATGGACTAGGTAGTTCATAAGCCTAAAGTCAAGTGTCTGCCTTCAAGCAGACTGTAAGCTAATGGAGATAAGATCCTATTCGTTTTCATCTGCAGATGGCGTGACGGTGCCAAGCCTAAATAGCGGTGAGGTCTTGTATATGCTCAGAGGGACTTTAGCTGTAAAACTTCAGAGTGGATTATAAGCAATGTATGATTTTAAGTCATATAAATTGTTAGATTGAAAAGTAACATTGAAAGGTGGTGATTCCTAAGGTAAGAAATGCTTTGACCAAACGTTTTCTTGGTTATTGCAGCAAAGAAGACAGTGGAATCCAAAGAAACAGTTATGTTGGGGGACTCTATGGTGAAAATAAACGGGGTTTATTTAACAGAATCCAATGCCATTGGCCGCTTAAAGAGTCACCCACTTCGGCTCACTTGCGACGGAGGCTTCAGCGAAATCAAGGAGCAAGAAACGTTCAAAGGAACAACCTCCGTACCATCTCGTCTCAGAAGTGGAGGGTCAGTATTCCTTTTATTTAATTTTCTGGTCAGGATAACTATATTATTTACCAATTTGTTCTGTATCTTACACAGATGACTGATTTTGCTTTTTCCCTTTTATACAAGCAAAAGTTTTAGTTAATGGTGCAAGAATGGGAGAGATTTTTATTCTCATGGATGAATGGAGTTGATTTTACATCATTCCTTATTTAATCCTCAGAAAAATTTTATTCATAACTGCCAAAATGCTGCTTCGATAGGACCGTCAGAATAAGGTTCAGCTGGACTGTTCCAGCCAGCCCTTGAGTGACCACTGACCATTCGGTTTGTGTGTTATTTGGGATTCTTGCCTGGCCTGGAATCTCTTATTATCTCCTTCTAGATGAGTCCACTGTTGCTAACTCCACAGGATCGAACAGTAGAAATTTGGATTAAATATTTATTTTGCAAACTAGTGGTTAAAACAGGAAAAGTCTGTGGATTTCAGTTATCTACACGATTCCTCCATTGACCCCTCATAAATGAATGATCAGGAATTACTTTTTTTCATACCATGCTCCGAGATAGGATTTCCTTGAGAAGCGATTTTCCCACCATATTAAAGATTTATAGAGGTTTCTCTGTGTGGTTCATTATATGGGCCATGTGAATTCTTACCCTGGTGTTTTGCTAAAGAAGCCGTATATAACTGGAGGCAAGAATGGGGGGATAAAAGGGGAGAGCAGGCTCTGTTTCCCAGTCCCTGCCAGTAATGATGCTAAGATAGGCAAAAGGTCTTGGACTAGACAGGGTCACTCAGTTAAAGATATTTTTTTCCTGGACTTTCCATTGGGTCATCATGGATAACTGCCCAGTTTGAATTTGTTTAACAAGATTAAATTCCACGGGCCATTTTAAGACCAAGTACTCGTTGCGCTCACTTTAGGTTTCGCATCTGGCTCTGGCTTGTACACATGTAGCATGCTTAAAACTTTCCCCCAAGTGGCTGCTTGGCAGCTTGTTAGTTTAGCTGAACCGACCTTGTCTGCTGACACAGCCTGAAGAGTGTCACACACACGGAATTTATATTAGGCAACCTAGTAGTCCTTGTAATGTCGCTTTGCATTCAGAACATTTTTTAAATTAAAGGAAAATTGCAATGTCTCCTTAAGTGGAAGAGAATGACTTCAAATTGGGACTTTGGGAGTTGAGCAGAAAACATCAAACTGACCATTGCAGGCAAATCTTTTCCAGTTGGTGAATAAGAATAGGCTGTGGCCCTCGGAGCTTAAACATAAAAGGCAGCAGGAAAACTTGTGTTTCTTTCAGTACCGAAGTAAAAAGGAAACATTTATCTTGCTGCATCCATCCTTACGGTAATGAAAGCTGACTATAAAAACCAGACAAGAGCTAGTTAATTTGTTTGTTTATCTTTGCAAACCTTCAGATGTGGCGGAGTAATCTGGCAAGCCAGAGTTCATTATGTCTTCCTCAATCTGGGACAGCAGGGGCATTTTCAGTTACGTATTCTATCCCACAGCAAAGGACAGATCAATTAGCACTTCTTCCTCACTGTCCAAAATTACGAGGCGTTGGCAGCAGCACTAATTATTTTCTTTTTGTTTTGTTAGGATGGCTTTTGCATCACATAAGGATTGTGTCTGAGTTGGGTTTGCAATACACGCTGGCAAGTTTAACTCTCAATAACATTTTTGCTTTATGAATCTTTACCTCCTTTAATTTTTGGATGGAGTTCTGTTGGAGTGGTGTCCAAAAAAAAAAAAAAGTTTATATAGTAGGCTTAAAACAAACCAGAAAATGGAAACTCTTAGCAATTCTTTCATTAATTACATTTATGAATCAGTCTGGGACTGATAATTGTTTCTTGTAAACATTTAAGTACACAATTCCAAGAAATGATCTTTGCTATGCACTGGAGTATTCCCAGTTTTGATGTGAGAGCCCTACCCTCAATTAACATTTTTTCATCTTTAAACCATAAAGTGGAAAATAAAGACTCTCGTCCGTGAGCTGGGCTGGCAAGAGAAGGGAGGGAAGGGAATTGGGATGACAAGGGGTGGAGGAGGGGCACGAGCAGACCGTGGAAAGGGCACAGAGCTGGCAAGGACACGCTCCCAGCCCCGGGTCCTCACAGCCTCGTCCAGTGTGACGGGGGCCACCTTTGTGTCGAGTGCTTCTCTGGCTGGGGAGGGATAGGAACGGTTTGTTTCAGTGTAACTGTGGTGATTTATACACACTTAATTTAAAATATGGATCATTCAGACATGAGACAGACTGAGTTTATGCTGGTTAGGATGGAAAAAAGGAGTTACTAAGCAAGGTGTGATTGCAAACAAGATATTCGGGGACTATTTACCTTTACAAAAGAGAACACACTCTCAAGCACTTATGGAACTGTCATTCTCAAACCACGTGCCAGGTATGACACTCTCCATGTGTCCGTTTAGGGACTTATTTAAGGTTTGGCAGACCTGCTCCTCAGCGATAGTTCATTCTCCCTTACTTTGTATTACCTGATGGATTGAAAACAACACAGCTCCTCAGACCTTGAGCAAGGTGTGTGTGTGTGCGTCTCCATTCATCTATCCATCCAGTGGCCCAATCTGATGAACCCCTTTATACATCTGCTGAAAAATCTCCTGAGGCTTTCTGTGTAAACGTTGTTCAGACCGTGACGGTTTGGAAATGTGATCTTTAGGAAGAAAGCCCAGGAACAGTCAACTGAGAGTCAAGAATCCTCCTGTGGGAGCCAGAATCTCTGGATTTAGGTCCAGTTCTTTCTGTCATTTGATTTAGCTGTATTTGACAAGTCTCAAGGGCTCAGTTTTCTAATCTGTAGAGTGGAAATAACTCTGTTCTTCACTGCCATCTCCTCCCGGCCCTCACTGTGGGTTGTGGAATAATTACCAAGGCCTGAAAACCTTATTTGTAAACTGTCAAGTGTTCTTAGTTTTGTTGGGATCAAAAATAAGAAAAGGTGGCTTCTGGTTAAAGATGCCAAGGCATTCTGCAGAAACCCAATAAAACCAGCAAAGAATGAAAAACAGAAGTAAGTGTCATGAATGAAACAGAAAAAAAAAGTGGTTCCAAGCCAGAACTACAAAACATGAAGCAAACTTTACACTGCAGTATGGTCTTGATTTTTATGTTTGCCTGGCAAACTTCCCTTTGGAGAACAAGCCCTCTTGCATTGTTCGATAAATCCTGCCCAGTTCACTTCTGGAGGAGAGCTGACCCTGTCTTCCCTACCTCCTTTCCTGGGGGTGGTTATGTGGCCTGGGACTGGCTAATCAGAATTCTTCAACCCCCAGCTACAGCTGTTGGTTTAGAGATGTACACATGATCCAAGCCAGGCCAGCTGAATTCCTCTCTGGGACTTTCATCAAGGCCTTTGGGGAAAGCGCTCTTTCTCCATTTTCACAAGCTGTAAAGATGATGTGGTCTTGGAGCTGATGGTGGCCCTTTCACTGCCTTATGGAAAGAGACTCTGAGAGGGAAATGGTATATAAACAAGCAGAGCTAAGGAATGGAGATAGTGATCAAGCTGAAGGATGATCTAAAAACTCCTGGATCAAGCTGTGCCTGAAGCCACAGTACCTACATTGTAGACTGCTCTGTTCTGTGAACTGGTATGTTCCTTTTTCTATTTCTTTCTTCTTTCTTCCTTCCTTTCTTTTTCTTTCCATCCCTCCCTCCCTTCCTTCCTTTTTTTTTTTTTCTTTACAGGGACAATTTATGGTACTTCAGATTAGGTTTTTGTTACTTGGAACGTTGCAATCAAAAGTATCCATTTAACCTTCCAGACCCTAAGAAATCTAGATGAAAACAAGGGGTAATTTGATAGTAGACACATACCTCCCTTAGACCTTGAGCAAGAAACAGATTTCACTAAAAGTGAGTCTCTTAGTTCAGAAAGTTGTACCAAATAATCTTTAACTAGAGAGATGAAATCTAAGGATGTGGGCAGGCCACGGGAGAAGTGCAGACTCTTGAAGGACTCTGTTCAAGAATCCAGATCATGAAGCGAGGGAAGGATGAAGCTGCGGGAGACACTCTCCTCATTACCTGTAATCCAGATAGTTTGTGTGTGTGTATTTTGGGGGAGGGGGTTTGATAGATTAGAACTTAATGAGCCTATTATGTGAAAGGGCTTTTCTGGGAGTCATAGCACCCTGCTCCACACAATCTAGGGAACACACAAGTCCCAAGTCAACAAAACTAATGGATTTGGTGATTGGATGTTCAAGAAAATTAATGTTGAAGCTACAGAGTACCCCAGTTCTCTCCCTGTATGGATCATATTCAGCTTCAACAAATAAATGGCTCTATTTAAATCTTTAAATAGATATTAGGATAAAAATGATAAATGATATTTAAAATGATATTAGGATAAGAACTAGGCACTAGAACTCAGATATGTAAAGAACATCACAAAAGACAGATGAAGGAATTAGATCACAAAAGGTATTTCTATTCAGAAGCATGTAGAAATTATAGATAATGTGATCACTTTCATTAAAAAAAAAAAGGAAAAAAGAGCTCTTCATTGGGTTATAAGAATTTAAATTAGAGATTATAAGCTCATATAAAGAGATAAGCTTGCAGTACTCCAAAAAGAAATGCAAGAAAAATGTATAAACATGGATAAGAAAGCCACATTAGAAATTAAAAATTAGAATAAAAACAGCTGAAAATACAATGAGACATGGTGGGCAGGCTATAGGAAATCATAAAGAAAGAAAGAAGTGAGAATAAAGCTTTGAAACTGATTAGAGAGATTGAGATAGGTATGGGAGGATGAAATTTGTATTCCTGAAGAAGACAATCCTCCTCTTCCTCTTCCTCCTCCTCCTTCACTTTCCCTCCTAGCACAATCTTACTTTGAATTGAATGCCAGACACTCTTCTAAGTAATTTACAAATATTAAGTAATTTAATGTTCACAACAACCCATGGAGAATGGAAGAGATCAGAACAGAAAGAAAAAGAAAAATACTAAGACATACTAGAAGACAACTTTCTGGAATAAATATTTAAGTCTGAAGTTCAAATGGACATGTGGTGACCCAGCAGAATTTGATATGGATTAATCTATACTGAGACATTTCCAACAGTGCTCAGCACTGCAACGCCACCCAGTACTAGTATACGCTTAATTAATAATTGACAATTTGGTGGGCAAATGGAAGAACATCTTCCATGGCCATCCAGGCTGCGTAAACAAGTCACACAAAAGGAGAGAAAGGCAGGCTGGCCCTGGGTTTTCTTTCTTTCTTTTAAAAATATTTTATATATAAACAGGATCTCACCATGTTGCCCAGACTGATCTCAAATTCCTGGCCTCAAACGATCCTCCTGCCTTAGCCTCCTGAAATGCTGGGATCCCAAATGTGAGCCACCATGCCTAGCTAAGCCCCAGGTTTTCT
This sequence comes from Avahi laniger, assembly GCA_963575035.1. Lineage (NCBI taxonomy): Eukaryota > Metazoa > Chordata > Mammalia > Primates > Indriidae > Avahi > Avahi laniger. Next base: position 20,374 of record CAUYSK010084804.1, read on the forward strand.
TAAAACATCATTCAGTGCCAGAAGACAGTGGAGTAATGTCTGTGAAGTCCTAAGTATTAGGAGGGAATAACCCAAGAATTGTATTGCCAGACGAGTTTTCCTTCAGTAAAAAGGCAACAGATAGACACTTTCAAATACAAATGAACTTAGGGAATATACTGCTCATGCACTTTCTAGAAACCTTCTTGGACAACAAGATGATGAATCAGAATTCAAAACTTTGAAATGAATAAGCTGTGGTAAAAGCATTCATGGTGAGTACAATATTTATTTTGTTTTCATATTGAATTAAAACTAAACAAATCTAAAAATAATGGTATGGAACAGAAACCTTGACAATGTAGTAGTAATATAAACAACTAAAACTAGTACTTGGGAGGAAATGTGAATATTAATTTCTTCACTTTCATAATAGGGAATAGATCTGTCAGTAGCTACAATTTGAAATGGAAATATATAGTTTGAAGATGATAATTTCAGCATCCTAATGTTTTCCATTATTTTTTCTTAACTTTAGAGAGATCTTTAGAAACTAATAACTCTTGTGAAGACCTATTCATCTGAAGTTCTACAATTCCTTCAGTTTCACCTCAATTTCTGTTTCTCTGTTAAATTCAAGCACAATTTATACTTAATGCTTTTTCACTAAAATAACATGTATGGTATGATTGCATTTATATGTATCCCTTTACCTGCCTTCCCTCCCACCTTTCTGTTTTCTCATTCTTCTATCTTTTCATCTGAATATATGCAGAAATATATCTGAAATGATGTTTATCACATATTAATGATGTTTATTTCTGGGTGGTGGGTCCGGGATGATTTTTTAAAATTTTCTTTGTACTTTCTTATATTGCCTGGCCTTAAAAAAAAATAATAAATATATAATTTTTTCAAAAAAAGTGAAGTCATTTTTATTTTACAAAATTAAGGATAACATGGCTGAGAAACTTTTCATTTGGAAAAGATGGGCACAGGCCAGAATGATTTTGTAGAAGCCCACCTCGTCAATAGTTTCGTTCCATAAACATTTCTGGGGTAAGCAATGCCCTGGTTGCTGAGAGCTTGGGAGACAGAGAAGTGGGCCCTGTCCGTGAGGAGCTCACAGACAACTCAGGCCTTGCTGCTCAAGCGTGGTCCCTGGAGCAGCAGCATTGGAGGCCCAAGGGAGCTTGTTAGAAATGCAGGGTCTCAGGCCCTGGACCTCCTGAATTAGATCTGCATTTTTATAAGACCTCCAGATGCTTTGAATGCACACGCAGGTTTAGAAGCACCGTTCAGTGATGAACTCTCATGCTGGAGGAATGGAAGGGAACTGAAAGAAGGCATCCTGAGAGTTTAGAGGTGAGAGCACCTAATTCTGACTTGAAGGTCAGGGAAGGTTACCTGAAGTGAGTGGGATTCGGGGGTGCCTTTTGAGGGCTGATATTCATTAGAGACGGAGCATTGTGTTCTTAGCTAAAGGAGCAGTGTAAGCTAAAGGTTGGATTTGACATGCTGGTGACAGGAGGTATCCTGAGGCTATGAGCCATAGACCTGAGCAGTGTACCTGGAAGGGAGTTAGGGACATGTGAGGGGTGGCCTTTAATGCCACTCCCAGGCAGTGGGTCCATTGTTTAAATAAGGGGGCACCACCAAGATGTGTGTGTGTGTGTGTGTGTGTGTGTGTGTGTGTGTATTTTTTTATTTTAATCTTGGGCCATGACCCAATACTGTGGGTACCTTGGAGGATTTTCTTAAAATTTTGATCTTATGAACATCCCTTTAAAATCATGTCTTTTAATTTCATTGTATTTGTGTGTAACTATTGTAGCAGAATTCACTTTTTCAGGTTAGTAATTAAAAAGGAGCGATATCGGTTTGGAAACTGTATATATGGTGCGTCAGGCTATGAAGACACAATGAAGGGACCACCCCTCCCCACTCACGCCACTGTGGGCATTTTGAAATTGCAGTCGAAGTAGCTAAGACACTCTAAAGCAGAGGTCAGCAAACCAAGGCCAGTGGGCTGAATCTAGCCCGTTACCTGTTTTTGGTAAATACAGTTTTATTGGAACGCAGCCACACTCATTCCTTTAATTGTTGTCTATGGCTGCTTCCACACTGTAGCAGCAGAGTTGAGTGCTTGTGACAGAGGCTGTGTGGACACAAAGCCTAAAATATTTACTACCTGCATTGAATCTACTTTGAACTTGAATCTAGTTCTAAAAATGAGCTGTCTTTTTCTTATGGCAAAGATAAGTTTAGTTCAAAACTTGCTAAATTTTCTTTCTTTCTTTTTTTTTTTTTTTTTTTTGAGGCAGGGTCTCACTTTGTCTCCTAGGCTGGAGTGCAGTGGCATGATGACAGCTCACTCACTGCAACGTTGAACTCCTTGGCTCAATCGACTCTTGCCTCAGCCTCCTGAGTAGGTGGGAGTACAGGTACACACCACCATGCCCAGCGAATTTTTAAAATTTTTCGTAGAGATGGGGTCTCACTGTGTTGCTCAGATTGGTCTCGAACTTCTGGCCTCAAGTGATTCTCCTATCTCAGGCTCCCAAAGTGCTAGAATTATAGGCGTGGTCCACTGTACCTGGCCCGTTTTCTTTTATACATAACGTTCTTTAAAATTTCCTTACATGTAATTTTTCCCAAAGTGGAAATAAATTTATTGGTTTTTTTTTAAAAAGGCCAAATCCTTTTATTTAATCTCCTTCTTAATTTTTTTTAGTTATTGCTCTAAAGGAGGAGTCAACAAACTACAGCCTAGGAACCAAATCTGGCCATCTACCTGTTTTGTTTGGTTTTTCTTTTGTAAATAGCTCTTGAGCTAAGAATGATTTATACATTTAAAAATCATTACGTTTTAAATGGTTACAAAAGTACCTACATGATAGCCTTGATTTTTCCACTTGGCCCACAAAGTTGAAATATATATTATCTGGCCCTTGAAGAAAATATTGCTGACTTCTTCATAATAATTGGAAGAAGTGTCAGAATTATAGCAAAATCTGAACTTTATAATATTTTTAAAGAAATATGCTTTTATTTCTTTGGAATACCTGTGGTCCGGAAGTAGATGTTGCCAGCATGACTGGTTCATGGATGAACAGTAGTAACTTACTCCATGTGTGGCATGGCCTTGGCTACAGAGCTTGTTTCTGGTTGTTCAGAGTGGAATGTAGGACTCTCTTCAGTAATTGAGACAAGAAGACTTTGCTTTTGCTCTGAAACACATGGGCTACAGATGAGAGGCCTGGGAATGCCAGACCCATTTTGCTTTCCTTGGGACTCCAACCTGATTACGGCTGGAACTGAGGGAAGGGCAGAGCTGAGGGAATTGCAGAAAGCTGGGGCCAAAGGCCTGATCACACCATGCCTAAAATCCACCATACCTGTCTGCTTTTGGGTGATGTCAGCCAATAAATTCCATGTGTTATTTAAGTCAGTTAAAATCAGCTTTTTATTATTTGTAGATTAGGATATCCTAACAAATAAAATGATGCTGTTCTGCCTCTAAGAAGAATTTCACAGAAAAGCTTTAAGGGATAATTTCTGAAATCGTTTTATTTTTGGTACATCAAAAAACAATGTCAAAAAATTAATTATGGTCTTTAATAATATGGAACAGGAAGCTAAGTACAATTGTGCCGGATGACTGAATCAAGATCCAAAAACATCTGCCAGGCATAGTGGCTCACGCCTATAATCCTAGCACTCTGGGAGGCCAAGACGGGAGGATCGCTTGAGGTCAGGAGTTCAAGACCAGCATGAGCAAGAGCAAGACGTCATCTCTACTAAAAATAGAAAAAAAATTAGCCGGGTGTTGTGGTGTGCACCTGTATGCCCAGCTACTTGGGAGGCTGAGGTAGGAGGATCACTTGAGCCCAGGAGTTTGAGGTTGCAGTGAACTATGATGGCTCCATTGCACTCTACGCTGATACACTCTACCCAGGGGTGATAGAGCGAGACTCTGTCTCACACACACACACACACACACACACACACACACACACACACAAATACAAAAACATCTGGTAGGCAGGAAGCCTTTGCCAAATACAACACTGTGGAATATAATAAGGAGTAAAGGTCCAACGTGGATGGGGAATATCTGCCTTAGCTGCACATGTAGGAAAGATAAGAGTTGCCCACCACTCTGATGTGACCCCAAACTGCTAATGTCGTTCTAGGCTGCATTCATTAGAATATCTCCTTGCTTCTCAGGCCATTCCTTTGGCTCATTGCTGGGTTCCAGACTTTAAAAGGGATCTGAACAAACAGATACTCACTCCAAGTAACCAAACAGGCTGGTAGAGATTTGAAACTGTGTCATGTGAGGAACAGTTGGAGAGACTGGAGTTTGTTAATGACATCAGTGATGACAACAGCAACAATATTAAACACTGAGTACTTACTATGTGCCTGGAACTGTGCTAAGCAATTACACATTATATCATTGAATCCTCACGGCAATCTTATGTTGGGGGGTACAATTATTTACCACCCCCACACATACAGATGAGGAAACCATAGCTTAGGTTAAGAAGTTTATCCAATGTCACATAGTGATAAATGGTAGAACCAAGAGATTTAAAAGGGAGGACTTTAAATGGCGAATGCAACATCTTTGAATATTTGAAGGATTGTCAAGAGAAAGAAGGATAAAGGTTTGTTCCTGTGATTCCAATTAGTAGAACCAAGACCAATGAGTAGAAGTTACAGGGAGACAGATTTCTGTTGAGTATATAAGGCCATCTATTCTTCCTCTTCTTTTGTGAAGGAGGGATTTTCTTTTCTTGCTGCCTGTCTTTCCCATTCACTCTTCCTATGGGGCTCCAGGTGTACTGCTGCATGGAAACCCCGCTAGGCACACCCTGGCCACACTGGACAGTTCTTCCTCAGTCCTCATCTGCTGTGACCTGTTAACCGTGCCTGCCTTCTAAACATGCTTGGACTGCATGAGGGCGTATCTTGTTTCTCTTCTTTCTTTGGACTCCTTTTCCCCTTTCTGTTCTTGATCCATGAGTATCCAACAAGGCCTTTTCCCAAGTGTCTAGTCCTTGAGCCACTCTTCTGATGACTCTGGTTTCTATGGACCACTTTGATTTTTACAGAGAGCCCTTTTCCTGAAGTCCCTGTCTCCTTGGCAGATGCACCATTTTTCATCAGAAATTCAGCATGGCAAAACTCAGACTTCCTTTATCGCTCAAACTGTTTTACTCCCGAACCTCTCCATTTCTATTAATGGCAGCCCTGTCTTCCTGTTGCCCCAGGTCTGCGTTCTGTTCTTTCCTCTGCCTGAAATCAACCACCAAATCCCATCAACCTTTCATTTACATGATCTCTTGAATTCGTTCCTCCTTCTCTAGTCCCACCGTCACCCGAAGAAGATTAGTCCTTGGTGCCTCACTCCAAGCCTCCTAAACGCTCTTGTCATGCCGTAACTCCAAATCCCATCACTTCCTTGTTTAAGAACCTATGACAGTTCTTACTGCCTGTCAACTTGGGTTCATTTACTCAACCCAGAGTTTTGGGCAGCTGTTCCCCATCCTTCCCAGCAGAAACTCGCTGTGCCTGTGTTGCTGGCCCTGTGCACTTATCCGCTGCCCTGAGCATCAGGCTTCTGATTCCCTTCTGCACCTTCTCTCGTGCTGCTCCCGTTCGGAGAGTCTTGTCATTTGGTGGTTCAGCTTTTGGTCTTTTAAGGCCCTTGTGGTCTGCATCTCCCACTCACTAATCACTTCCTTCTCAGCATCCTCTAATTCTTACAACCTGAAATTCCAGCACTTTATTAGTGATGTTATTAGACTTTTCCATTTTAAAAAATAGTTCCTTAGTTCCTCCAAGTAGATTTTGAACTTCATCAGGGCAATGCCACGTATGTTCTTTAGCTCAGTAACAACCACACCAGACTGAGTAGACAGGTGATTATTGACTCAGAAGGAAAGAGAAAAATAATATTGTCAATTTATTAAATTATTCCAATGTGTCAGTCATAGGCATTGCCCTAGATTTTTTTCTTTTTTTCTTTCTTTTTTTTTTCTTTTGAGACAGGGCCTTGCTTGCATCATTGTAGCTCACTACAACCTCGAACTCCTGTTGCCCTCGATTTAAGATGAGGAAACCAAGGCCAAGTGACTTGTCCAAGGTTACAAAGCTGACAGAAGTTAGACCTGGAATCTGAACCTGGGCATCTTGGGCTCAGGGCTACCACACCATGATGGTCACATAAAACACCAGCTAATCCCAATCCTGTGCTCTTCTTGAGGCCTAGTAGGACCTAGCACTACTGAGCTTTTGCATTTAAGAAGGACCCTTCTTTCCTTTTTTTTTTTTTTTAGAAGTGTGGGTACACAAAGGTCAATCTATGGAGGCAACCTCATTACTGGTCATGACCTCAGGGAGAGTGGACCAGTGACTTTGGAAAGCCATTGGTTGAAAACTATCTTGCTGGATTTCCATAGTTGTGTAGGACAGGTGTATACATTGAAAGGAGGGCCTTGCCTCTGTTGTTCTCAAACTTTCTCTTTATTTCTAGGAGCCATAAATATGGGAACTTCCTTGGCCTCACACGCTGTCAAACTTTTGGTATTTTACCTTTTCATAGGGTTGATTTCCTTTATGTCTGCCTTTTTTGAGAGGACCCTGTCCCATATTCTTTTTTGATTGGTTAGGGGCATCTTGCTTCCAGATCTTTGTTTTTATTGTATACAAAAATAAAGCAATGGGCCGGGTGCAGTGGCTCACACCTGTAATCCTAGCACTCTGGGAGGCCGAGGCGGATGGATCGCTCAAGGTCAGGAGTTTGAGACCAGCCTGAGCAAGAGCGAGACCTCGTCTCTACTAAAAAATAGAAAGAAATGATTTGGACAACTAAAAATATATATAGAGAGAAAAAATTAGCCGGGCATGGTGGCGCATGCCTATAGTCCCAGCTACTCGGGAGGCTGAGGCAGAAGGATCGCTTGAGCCCAGGAGTTTGAGGTCGCTGTGAGCTAGGCTGCTGCCACAGCACTCAGTCTAGCCCGGGGAACAAAGCGAGACTCTGTCTCAAAAAAAAAAAAAAAAAAAAAAAAGCAATGGTTTCTGAGTATTAATTAGTTAGACGGTTAATTAGTTAGACGGTTTTTGGAAAAGTAGCTTGATTTTTTCCTTACTTTGTGATAAAATGAAGTGTTAAATCCTTAAAAAAAAAAAAAAAAGACATGTTTATGGAAAAAAATGACATTGGGAGAAGCTAATCCTCTGGGCAGTAGTAAAGGCCGAGGGCCAGGACCAGCGCCACACGGTACGTGGGGATCACGCCGCACAGGAAGCAGGAGCAGCGGCCACACATGCGGATGTTCACAGTGACTGTGGCCACATGTATATGCATCCTTTGTGATTTGGGGAGAAAATATTATATTCGGTGGCCCAAAATAAATTTTGTCATAAAAGTTGTACTCTTATTCTCTCAGTGTTTTTTTTGTTTTACCTTGGAATTTGGTACAGACATTTAAAAGTAAGCACTCTGAAGTATCGGCTCTAGCTAAAGAGAAGTTGTATCTTTCAGACACAGTCTGTACGTTAAATATAACTTTAAAAAAACCTGAGCATACAATCCTGCTGTTGGCCAGCCACCAGTCTTTTATGTGGAATACAACATATTTGTCATCTGGGGACTGCCTGAATTTATCTCCAATTTTTTAACATGTAGAATATTTCTAAGAATAAAACATTTCCAGATACTATTAATTTAATCAATTTTTAAAATGGAAACAGGACACACTGTGATGTAGTGGAAAGAGCAGTGAATTTGTAAATTGTGAGACCTGGGTTCCAGATCTGACCCTACTATGTGACCTTGGCACATCTGGGCAGTTTGGGACACAGTTTACAGAGAGAGAGAGAGAGAGAGAGAGAGAGAGAGAGAGAGAGAGAGCACGCGTGAGCTCCTAGCTATCCAAGGCTAGGCTTTTATGATTCCAGCATACCAGAGTTCTTTCTTATTGTAATAGTGACCTCTTGTGGTATATATCCTTAATCAATTTATTTTTGATTTGCAAAGTAAACTGGATTTTTTTGTTCTTTCTAGTAACTATATTTCATATTGTTAGGCAAATATGACTTGTTTTAAAAAGATAAATCTTAGTTGGAAATCAGAGGTTGATTAAAACAGGGGATAAAACACCAAACTCCATCTTATAAACAATTCTCTGTGGTTTCTTCAGAAATTGTATATAGCAGGCTCTGGTCATTTACAAAAAGAGAAATGCTTTAGTGTTTGTACTGAGTGTTTTGTGTACTCCTCTTCCTCCTAGGGACCAGGGGAGGAGGCGTGCCAGGATCTTATCATGCCCCAGCAGCTCAGACTTGAGCAGGCTGCAAACCAAAGCAGGTGAGAAGTCCTCACATTCCTTCATCTGAGGTGTCTCCATTCGTGGGAAAAACGCTTGCCCTGAAGATGTCTGATGTTGACTCACTGTTTGAAAACTCTAGGAACTTTGTCACAGATCAGCTTTTATTTTTATAAGTATTTATTATTTTCACAACAATCTTATCATTCTTATCATTATCCAGCTCTGATGCCTCAAACATTATAGATTACAAGGATTTTACAAAAATTGTTTTGTAAAAGCATTTGGAAAGTTGTAAAACTTGACATTGACATAGTTCTTGGGTTTGAATCTTGAGCTCAAAAACCATTGCTCACTTAAATGAAACTATATTAACTATATTAAGACAGTCCTTTGGGACTGTCTAAACAGTTAAACTGTTTAACTGAGACAATATATAACAATATAAACCACAGGCTAGAAATGATTCCAAATGTATTCATGCAATAGAATATAAACAGTTAGAAAAATGAAATAATGTGCATTTATAATATCGAGTAAAATGAGTACAAGCATAATATTAGATGAAAAATTAAGTTGCAAAAGCAATGACATATATTGTTTATGGATACAGATCTATGTACTTAACATGTAAAGTCAAATGTGATAATAGTAACTACTGGATTTGGAATGGTGGTCACCCCTAGAAGGGGAGGGATGAGGGGAACAGATGGGGAGGCACAAAGAGAGCTTCAGCTCTATCCATAGTATTTTATTTCTTTAAAATAAGGTGAAGGATAAAATATGGCAAAATGTTAATATTTGACTAAACTCATTTGGGGTACACAGGTGTTTGTTATATTCATATTTTTTGTGCACATGAAATGTTATGACACCGAACTAATACTAGGTTAAAAATTTATCTTCAAAACTAATTTATTTTTAATACGAAAATTACTTTTGTGGCCAGTGGGAATTTCTTTAGTATTCAGGAAAATCTTAAATATACTGATTTCCGGGTCAGCATTGTTGCTAAGGATTTAAAATGTAGTGCTAAAAATATCAGCCAATCCAAACATTGTGTCAGGTTTTTGTGTCCACAACTGAAAACTGTGGTTAACAACTATACCCACTGAGACAGCAAAATCTTCAAAAACATGCTGAAATTTTTGCTCAACTTACCTGATTTCCTGTTGAATGATAATTTCGTGTTTAGCAAACTGTGAACCCAGATGAAAGTGCTTTCTAAAATAGTAGGTTGTTGCCCAAACCTAACAACAAACTATTTGTGTGTGTGCATGTGTGTGTGTGTATCTTAAACAGCAATAACATGAGTCTATGCTTCAGTTTCTGTAGTAACTCAGGGATAGTGTATAGAATGGAGGTAGGGGAAGGTCCAAGGGCGGAGAGGGGAAAAGGTTATAGCCAGACAGAACTGCACACTCAGGGAGTCATGGGGGAGGGTTGGAAGGAAACCCTTATACCACAGTGTCTGGCTAACTTTTGTTCCAAGAAGAAACACGTCTTAGACATGCGTTCAGAAGGGCCCGTGAGAGTAAAATAAACTGTTCTGTGATTTCTGGCTCAGCCCTATAATTCAGCTCTTTCTAGGGTAAACATGTTATTGGTTTTGTTTGTCCTGAGAAACAGGTTGATCACTGTGGTTCCTCATAGAGCTGCTGTATTAAAGAGTATATTTCATAGAAGGTAAAAAATGCTGACTCGAACTTTGTGGGCTTAAGACTGTATTCGTAGTAAATGTAAGTGTGTCGTAAATATGTGTTGATTAGATTATTTGTCTGATTTATTTTCTGGTTTTTCAGTTGCCTTGATAAATGTTGATTTTATTCATATAGTTTGAACTTTGAATAGGTTAGTTATCTGGGAATATGAGCAACTGTTTTTTTCATACTACTTGAATATTCATGTTTACTTTCAAAATCCGTATCCAGAATTTATCACAGTCGAGGCAGACTCATACAATTAATGATCTGAAAGATTGAGATGGTTGTCTATAAACCTTTATCTGCAGTTCCAAAATCCCCAAAGCTCTGGAAGTTAAAATAGTTTTCAAGCTCATTTAGCGACAATAAGTGACCTGAGATAATGGGAACCCAATTGTATCTTTGTTTCATTAGTGTGAACATTCATATATTTTGCTACAGAGTGTTGCCCCAGAAGACCCTGCTGGTGTGATATGTCATGTGCAATGTGTGCACCATCTTGCCTTTCTAAAATCCATACATTTTTGAATCCCAAACCACATCTGGCCCCAAAGGTTTTGGATAAGGGACTGTGAATCTGTACCGTGTAGACTGATTTTTGTCCTAAAGGCAATTCAACTTAGTATTTCATGATGAAGTCTTGTTAATGGGTTAGATAGAGTATCTGAAACCTTGCTATTAAGACGACTTACGGCACTGTAATGTTTAATTATAGCTCTGTTGGCAGCCCCTTTCTATTTACTTTTGCTGCTCGAGTGCTCTTGAATGCCCAGTGTGTGTTGGTCATTGATGGTATTTGGAAGGATCGATAAATGGCAAGCCTAGACTTGCTGTAACTGGGAGTGGCCGTTTCTAGCACACAGGACAGTAGGGAAAGGCCTGTGTGTTGGGTGGGTTAGGTAAATTGTGCAGCTTCCCTGCTTCTCTTGGGTGACATCAGCACTGTGTGCTTGGAGAATTTCTCATTCAATGGCTTGAGGATTCATTTCAGACATCTCTGAATTCAAATGAATTTTTTAATACATGCCATTATGTGTTTCCATGAAATTCTCTGATATTTATACATGTAATTGAGAAGGGACTATTGCATTTCTCATTGCAGAGAATTTCATTTTAACTGTGTTAAGAAAAATGTTAATATGTATGTTTACTAAGATATATATGTGTGTATATATATATACACACACTATATACACACACACATTTAATATGTGTTGCATGTTTTTTTCTCTTTAAGAATAATGCAGTTGTTTTAGAGGCTTTGGAAAATACAGAAGAGCACATGAAAGAAATTAATAATCCATAATTCCAATACTTAGAGATGACTGTTGTTATCCCGTTTTGCAGAGGAGAGGTGAAGCAACCTTCCAAAGTCAGCCAGCTAGTAGGTGGCAGAGCTTGGATTCGGTCCCAGACAGTGACTCTAAACCTGTGCTTTTAACAGGCCTTCCTGGTCAACTTGTCCATTGTTTAGTTAAAACAACCTGAAAATATACAAGCCATGTACCCTTTTGCTCCTCTCTTTTCTCTTTTCTCTCTCTCTTCCATCCTCTCTCTGTCTTCCCTCTCTCTCTCTCTCAACTTCTGATTGCCACTTGATTTCAAACTCTTCCTGTGATATTTTTAGGGTTCAGGTGCCCACTGTGTGGACACTTAATTGGTACCAGGTCCACCCTGAGAGGGCATGGACTTCCTGACCTGGTACAGAGTGCCAGAGGAGGGGCTTAAGGGCTGGACTTCAGAGAAGGGGAGGCTGAGGAATATGTCTCCAGCACTGCTCAGGGCTGCCTCTGCACAGCGGTGCCACCTCCAGCCAAACCGTCAGTGTGTTAGATCCTGAGATACTGCCTGTGTGAAACGTAATCATGCTCTGCAGTTTCTAGTATGATTTACATTCCCCCCAATGCAGTTTGCTAGGGGACAGAATAGCAGAGAAGTCAAGTGCAAGGGCCAGGGTGCTATATGACCTTGGGCAGATAACTTAATAACCCTGGACTCCACTTTCTTCATCTACAAAATGGGGAAAATTTAGGAACCTCCTCATAGTGTTGTTACAAAAATGAAATACAGGTCTACGGTGTCTAAAGTACATGGTCAGTGGTGGCTATTGTTCTCTACAGCCCGTGTTCATGGGCAGCGTTGACTCTTGATGACTTGGTAGCATCACACAGCTGTGAGACACTTCAGAAGTGATTGCCTATTTGTTAGTTTAATCAGAGAAATGAAATTCATATATATTGTGAATTGCTAGATGCATGGTGCTCGTTTCAGAACCTTATCTGTACCATGTCTTTTAAGTCTCATAACCTTGAAGGCGAATATTCTCATTTCTGTTTTGCTGATGAGGAAACCAAGACTCAGAAAGCATGAGAAACTAGCCCCCAGTCACCAAAAGTGTCAATAATGGAGTTGTGATTTAAATTGAGATTTGCCAGCCCCCAAAGCCTAGGCTGTTCCCGCTACACCACATGAAATCACTTGGTTTTAATGCCACTGGCCCCACAATGGTGTGGACATTTTATTCTCTATAGAAAGAAAATTCTTTCAGGCCTCCCTTTTAGAAAAATTTTCATCGAACATTTTCAAAATCCTTATTCTTTACATATGTGTGTATATATATATATATATATAGTTATCTATTCTACGTTACAGAGGGATAAGTTTAAGTAAAAAATAACTCAAAACAGTTTACTGTCATCAACATTTACAAAGCTTAATACTTAATGAAGTGTCCCAATCATATTTTAAAGTTCTAATTTATGTACATTGTCTTATCTGAGTTTCATTGGGGGTGATTTGATTAGATCTGTAGTTCTAATTAGAAATCTTTTGGCTTGGGGGACAAAGCGTGATTTAATTCTGTAGCTTATTAATTTTAGTGATGGCTTTCGACTGCTCCGTCCTAACTCCTTTCTCATGGCTCTTTCTCCTGCTCTGGATTCCTGGATTTCTTTTGCAGTCTCAAAAGCCAACTTGCAAGAAAAGGATACAGAAATAGAAGTAGATGAAGTCTTTTGGAATACAAGGATTGTTCCAATTTTGCATGAATTAGAAAAAGGTAAAAAAAAACTTGTTCCTGTTTTAAATCACAAATATCCATAGTTATGTATATGTTTCCCATTGCCTTGATATTTTTAGTATACTTTGACTATTTCTGTAAACATGTTCGAAAACAAATGAAATCATCTATTTATTTACCCAGTAATGTGTGTATTAAATATTACATGTACATATAATTTTTAGTGAGTAAGATTATACTTTAAATGCACCAAGAGAGCCGACTTCTAAAATTCCCCTTGTGATATAAATTAATTATTGTTTCCTCTGCCTGAGGAAATGCTGGTTTAACCTCTTTAGGGTGGCTGTTCATATTCAAGACAGTAAAAGATTAAAACAGATTTCAGGCTTCGGAAACTGAGCCTCCTAGACTGGCGTCCTCGACAGGGATGCCTGTGGTTTCCTCAGTCCGATGGTGTATATATCCCACTGTCCTGAGGTTGAGCACATCTGTTGGGAATGCCACTCGCAGCGTGAGAAGTGGCCTGGGATATGCCCAGCCTTGCCCTCTGAAGTTGCCCAGAAGTGAAGGCCCATGATCCTTGAGTTCCTGCAGGTATAGAAAGCTTGACAGGAGATGGCCCTCCACTTTCTCCCCATTTGCCACTCCTCAAGGGCTCAAGTGATCCTCTGCCTCAGCCTCCGAAGTAGCTGGGCCTATAGGCACCTGCCACCACACTTGGCTTTTTAATTTTTTGTAGAGATGAGGTCTCACTGTGTTGCCCAGGCTTATCTTGAACTGGCCTCAAGCAGTCTTCCCAAAGGGCTGGGATTACAGGCTTAAGCCACTGCATCTGACCAGGGATTTTATTTCTAAAGTTGAACCAGGCTCCTCTGGAGCTGTGGTCATAGCCCTAGGGTGAGCCCAGTGCCTGGCACACCCTCACTAGGAACTACTGATGAGCAAACTAGCATGTGGCCACAGGAAGATGCTCTAGGAGAAGCAGGGTAAATGAACCCTCCCCAGTAACCCAATAGGGAAGTTGAACAAATGACCTAATTCCTAAAAGATTCAAATGACCTCACTCCTCCTCTGCTCCTTGTTGGTGTTTGGCTATGTTCATGGTTAATGTGGAAGCCCTGGTGCTGGTACCAAGCATATGACCACAGGGAATCACCTACACCCTGTACACCATAGTGTCCTCACCTGCCAGATGAGGGGGTGGAAGAGACTAGATTATCTCCTAAGTCCTCTGCAGCACAAAATCCTAAGAATATAAATGTGATGAGTTTCTTCTTTGGAGTTACTAATTTTGCCCTCATATTAGTATGCCAGATTAACTTTGGGCCCTTTATTTTAGGAATATGTACAAAAACTAGTGAGAAGAATAATGAGTCTGGTTAAGGGTTAAAAAAGAAAATGTATTAGGAAACATTCAATGGAAAAAATGAGTCAGTATCTCAAAGGCCTATCTTGTAGGAAGTCTTCAGACTGAAGGATTTTTTTTTTAAGAGATGGGGGCTTGCTATGTTGCCCAGGCTGGCCTCCAACTCCTGGCCTCAAGCAATCCTCCCACCTTAGCCTCCCAAGTAACTGGTACTATAGGCATGTGCCACTGTGCCTGGCTCAGCTTGAAGGATTTTAAGAGGGTGCTGAGGGCTCTACCCATCACTGACACCCACAGAGAGAATTTAGTAGGAGTTGGGGATTTGAAATGTGAATGAATCTACCTTCTCAGAAAGCTCATTAAACACTGAAGTATGGCATCTTTCCCTCTAGACAACTTTAAGAACAGCAAGTGGTGGCAGAGCTGGATTATTTGGCCCATTAAGGTTCTTTTTTCTTTTTCTTTTTTTAAAAATTTTTCTTTTGACAAAATTTTGGACTTACAGAAAAGTTGCAAGAGTGGTTTAAAAAGTGCTGGGTGCTCTTCACCCCGACTCCTTCAGTGTTAACATTCTGCCACATTTGCTTCTTAATCATTCTCTCCCTCCCTGCCTGACCCACTCTTTTTCTCTACTCCCGCTCCACCCTCCACACTGTTTTTTTTTTTCTTTTTTGAACCTTTTGAGAACAAGTCACCAACCTGAGGTTCCATATCCCTAAATATTTTGGCAAGTATTTTTAGAAACAAGAGCATTCTTACATATCTGGAGATTACCATGCAATGCTATACAAATCTTACTCAGATTTTGCCAATTGTCCCAATAATTTCCTTTATAGAAAAAAAAAATCCTGGATCACAAGTTCTAATCATTTGTCACTTCTCTTTCACAATCTTGCCATATTTGAGAGATGTTTTATAGATTATCCCAGGAACTGGTTCCTCTGGTATTTTCCCATGGTGAGATCCAGGTTAGCATCTGGGGCAGCTATATCACATGAGTGATGCTCTGTCCTTCCCGGTGCCTCGTGTCAGGAGGTGCCTGATGCTGATTTCTTCTGCTGCTGGGGACGTGAACTTTGATCACCTGGGTAGGGTGGTGTCTGGCAGCTTTCTCCACTGTAAAGTTACTGTTTTTTCCTTTGTAATTAATAAGTACCTCGGTGGGAGGAGTTACTCTGAGATTATGTTGCTCTATTACTCACCAAACTTTTACCACTAGTTTTAGCCCCTTTCGAATCTTGATAGCTCTTAGATTCAAGTTGTCTTTTGAGGCTCCGTGGCATTCATAACAAACTAATTTGTATAAAGGCTTAACTTGATCGATAGTTTAAAATTTGGCCCTTGAGCCTTTCTTTTTAACTGTTTTTAAAGCTAAAACAACTACTCTCCAGTAGAATTCCCCAGGCTGAAGAGTTTGTGGAGGGAAGTATTAGAAAAATGCCTTGAGGACCACCCACTGCCAGTGAGTGGCCCACGGCCTGGACTTAGGGTTTATAAAGAAACTGCCAGTCACAGAAGAATAAAACAACAAAACAAAAGTATTTAATACAATGGACTTCAGATTTTTCCCTTTATTTAAAGTTAGTCTAAGTCATTTCCCATCAATTCATTTATTTAAGTGCATAACTGAAAGACATTGAAGGTTACTTGGCTATTGAGGTTTAGAATTTTTTCTTAGATGTTATTGTTGAAAAGAGCTAAAAATGGCCTGAGTCATTTCCTTCTGCAGGCACACACTTCCTCTTTGTGGGCTTCTAGGAGCACATTATGGTATTTATTTAAGATTGGTTTCCTACTTTTAAATTTCATGGTGGAATCTATCAGAGTTAATATTTTTCAACAGAATACCTTATACCTTGCGTGCTTTTATTTCCCTTCGTGCTCCGTTCTGTGTGCTGTTTCTTCCTGTATGCTTATTGGTATGGCTACCACTTTCAAATCATAATTATAAAATAAAATATTCTAGATCTTCCTGTTTCCTAACTAAAATCGTCTTTTTATTCTCCTCTTTTCTAATAACCACCTCCAAATAATGGTGGATTTGACGACACTTTGAGCTTTTGTTTTATTAGAGCCCTCTTTTCTCAGATGGCGAGAAAATAGAAAAATATTGATCATTATTTTCATCAACAGATATATTAGAAAATGAATATATATGAAATTATGTTACAGGTTGTCTGCACAGAGTTCTCTCTGTTCCACATAATGTTGATACAATATACATAAGGCATGGTTTCTCCTCACTTAGTGTGGCATATATTTGAGAGCACTGAGCATATAACATAACACACACATATATAAGTGAAAAATAAATAGCAGTACAAGGTAATATTTGTTGGATGTGAAATAGTGCATCTTTTCTGGAGGAGCTGCAACGTAAACAGAACCTTAAAGGACCAAAACCAGTAGGAACAAGGGCAAGAACATTCCGGGCCAGTGGAACTCTGCCAAAACGGACAGAAGGTGAAGATGCACGTGGTGTGCTTCTGTGAGACAGAACAGGGCACAGGTGGAGGTGGAGGGCATTTGGAAAAAGGAGACCAACAGAATTGGGTACAATTCCATTCTCTGATATACTGTAGTCTAGATAAGCTGACTGACTGATAAGTGAATAAGTCAACATGGTAGGAGATGGATCAAAGAGATGGAAAAAATCAGGCAGATGGAAGTGATAAGAGAAGGGAAAAATATAGCTTAGGAAATTGAATATATCCAGGGAAATAATTATGGGGTTTTTTACTTGCACTGTCTGTGTTTGACACACTCGAAAACTTGACCTTAATTAGTAAGTGTTGCTTTACTCTCTTTGCTCTGACAGAAGAAAACATTGAAACGGTTTGTGCTGCTTGCACACAACTTCATCACGCTTTAGAGGAAGGAAACATGCTTGGAAATAAATTTAAGAGAAGAAGTATTCTCCTGAAGACCCTATATAAACTAGTTGATGTTGGTTCAGACTTGCTCAGCCTTAAACTTGCAAAAATTATTCTAGCAGTAAGTTTTTCTTTCTCTGGTCTAATAGACTATAGCACACAAAAGCTTTGTTTAATGCTTTATTTGTAAATATTACAAAGAAGATTAGAAATACAGTGTATTTGTTTAAAATCTTGAAAAAATTAAGGTAATAAACCAACACCC
Organism: Avahi laniger; assembly: GCA_963575035.1. Taxonomy (NCBI): domain Eukaryota; kingdom Metazoa; phylum Chordata; class Mammalia; order Primates; family Indriidae; genus Avahi; species Avahi laniger. The sequence goes on from CAUYSK010084804.1 coordinate 37,921, forward strand.
CGGAATTTGACTAGAAAGTATTATCTAAAGTACTAAGGCTGAGTACGTAGAAAATGTTCAAATAAATTTACATTTGGACTGTGACTAGGTTAAAAAAGAAAAGAAAAGAAAAGAAAAAAGAAAGAAAGCAAAAGAAAAAAGTAACAATAGACGAATACATTCAAAACGGTTGCTCAAGTAACTTGACTGGAGATCAGTATCAGACAGTACAGGCTGCGGTTTCTGCACTATGGTTTCTACTGGGTGCTTGATTCTGTCATATGATTTAATAAATAACTTAAAGTAGTTTGGCCACAGACACAGTGGCCAGGTGCTTTAGGAACAAGTGTGAAACAGAAAGACAGCTGTGTATGGTCACGGAAAGGGACCTCAGTGGTCATGGGTGTTAGAAGAAAAGGCCTACACCAAGTGAAATCTGTAGAAACTTTGTCTTGAACAAAATGATCTCATTGTTTGAGGGGAACACTTTGTCGTCACAGGCATAAACGGTTTGAACCAAAAGATAAGCCACAATTATTACAGAACTTTCTAAGAGAGCCGCTAAAACAAATAAATGAAGCTTTGTTTACTTGGTTTCATAAAGGTCAAAGTTTTAATGTTAACACCCATAATTTATAGAATTTAAAATCTTAAAGTACCGCAGTGAAAGTAAGTGTTGGCATACTTACTAATAGTTTAGTAAGATTGTCCACCATTTCTTATTTTGATAATGAGGTCCTTCATAAAGCAGAATATTTTTCTTTTCCTTTCTTTTCTTTTATTTATTTATTTTGAGACAGAGTCTTGCTCTTCCCCCCAGGTAGAGTACAGTGGTGTCATCATAGTTCACCTCAACCTCAAACTCCTGGGCTTGAGTGACCCTCCTGCCTCAGCCTCCCAACTACAGGAACGTACCACCACGCCCAGCTAATTTTTTCTATTTTTCGTAGAGACAGGGGTCTCACTCTTGCTGAGGCTGGTCTTGAACTCCTGACCTCAAGCAACCCTCCCACCTTGGCCTCCCGAAGTCCTAGGATTATAGGTATGGGCCACCTCACATGGCCATAAAGCAGAACATTCTGATCATATATTCTGTGTTATATTGGGACAAGGCTATATTCTTATTTAGCTGTCATCTTAAACTATTAACTCTCTTTTTAAAAGCTGTGGTATGTGACTCAGGAGGCAACATTTCTTTGAAGTAGTGATTTCACTCTGTATCACTCCAGGTCTCTAACGGTGTAGCAGCCGGCCAAGGATTGCCTTTACTATTTTAATCTGGATCCTAGACATTTTGTTCCATACCAAGCCAAAAAAAGAAAGAAAGAAAAGATGTGAGAGAGAGAGAATTCATTAATGCTTTGCAGAGAAAATATCTTGGTTATTAATGGTGTCATTCAAATTGATTATATACATGACACAATTTAACTATTTTAGGGCAAAAGGCTAAGTGATCTGCCAGGCTGTGAACACATTCTGAACTAAACATATGATTAGATAAAGCCCTGTCCATGACATTGACTGCCTTGCTGAACCAGGGGCAAGACTCTAGACTAAACTCCAGAGTGTGGAGTTGCATAGGTTTGCCTTCTGATCAACTACAGAACCAGAAGGTCAGAAGGAACCATCAAGTCCAGCTTCCCGTCTACTGCCCGAATCTCCTATCACATTCCAGGCAAAATCTTGTTTAGCTTAGGCCTTGGTGATGGAGTCCTATGTAAATTTTAAAAGACCACTTCATTAGAACTGTCGAAGAATTAAAATCGGCAAAAGCTAAAGATGTATGGGACTGAGAAGTTTTTCACAGCTTCTTTCTGCCAATATTTATTCCATATATCAGTTTAATGTATAGTTCAGACATTTATAATTATTTATATTTGAAAACATTCAACAAGCATAATGTTAGTTGTTTTGATTTCTTGCATTCTTTGATTAAATGGGAGCTTGCCAGGCAGCCATCTTAATTTTAGTCTTTGTATCAAAAACTCTTACAAAAATATATCGGTCTATATTATGATTTTTTAAAGAGTATAAACATATATACAGTATGAATGTGAGGAGAGAGGGAGGGAAAAAAATCTAGCATTCTATGAGCAGGGGAAAAAACAGACAAGAAATACCAGTATGTCAACCGTGATTATTTATAGTGGTAGCATTATGAGTAATTTTTAAACTTCTCTTACTTTAGTTTGCCAAATTTGCTCTAAATAGAATAAACTGTTAATATTTTTAACATAAAAAGAAAGCTACCCTACCTCAGAGCCTACTTTGTGCCAGGGACTCTTGTTGACATTGGAATACAAGGGAATACTAATAAAATAGCCCCTGCCTTCCGGGCTGTCACTGCAGCGGGGCACATGGGCAGTAAGTACCGGTGCCAAAGGGGGTACTGGGTGCTATGGAAGGAAATAAAGCAGAATAAGGGAATGGAGAGTGGTAGAGGAAATTGTTTTTATAAGATAATCTACTTTCCATGTATAAGATTTGATATTTTATTATCTTTTCATGTCTTAAAGTCGTAATTTTACAGTTATAAATGGAGAAGTTACAGGATTTGCTTTGAATGCTTTGAATATGCTTTAATTCATAGCAGGCCTGGAAATTGTAGGTGTCTTTCCTTTTCTTTCTTTCCTTTATTTTATTTTATCTTTTTTGGTGGTGGTTTTGCTGGAAATTCTGATGCCAGTTTTGTTTTCTTTGCAACTTTTTACTAAAAATGTAAGACTCGGTGTCTGGGGAGTGAGTTATAGTCATTCATTTATTCAACAAGTTTTATTAAGTATGGAACACATGCTACGTGCCACACATAGGAAGAGTAATAAATCATGGTTTTGACCTCAAGGACTCACAGTCTAATAGAAGATAATCAACTGATTCAAGTGCATTTCCCAATAATAAGAATAATATGCATTTCCATTGATAAAGAAAAGTTTTTCTGTTTTCTTAAGTCAGCTTATTTTCTGGGGTTTTAAACAATATTATTTTAAACAACTAACTCAAAAAATTTTCTTAAAGTTCCCATTTCCTTTTTTCCTCCCAAGAGCAGGAGGAATCTCCATTCTGTGACAGTTTTTGAGGCTTGCACAACAATGCTTCCCAGACTTCACTGTGCACGTGAATGCCCTGGGGAGCTTGTTAAAATGTGAATTCTGATTCGGTAGGGCTGGGTGGCACCTGAGATTCTGCATTTTTCATATATGCCCCAGCAATGCCAAGATGGTTCTGCCACTGTCTGAGGCACACACTCCTCAATTGCAAAACGGGAATGATAGCATCTAATTTGCAAGGTTGCTCCAAAGTAACTTCCATAAAGGGTCCTGTGCAGGAGGGGCAGGCAGGGGCTGCACAGTGGGCAGCGCTGCCCTCCCTGTGCCTCCAGCATGGGGCTGGCCTGTCCATCTCGGTGTCTCCTGCGGTGAACAGCACCACGCGGTGATGCAGTCGGTGCTCTGTAAATATTTGTGGATCAAACACAGAAAGAATCTTTAACAAATATGTCTGACAAGTTCTAGTATCTCTTTTTAAACTAACTGAAAACTCATTATTAATAAGCATTATTAAAGATAACTTTAAAGATAGTTTTTATCAATAAAATAATGACCTATATGCCATCCTTTTCACACAGAAATTTTTGTTTATTCAGATGACCTTATTCCTACATATGTCTACACTGTTGCAATGAGGGCACGTGATATTTCCATCTAACAGGAGGTTATAAATGTTTTTCTTTTTAAACATAGTGTTCACAATTATGCTTTTTTTGTGACAGCTGAATGAATAGTATTGATGTCCCACAATTTATTAGATCATCCCCTAATACTGGATATTTAGGATGTTTTTTGTTTTTATTTTTTACTATATTAGAGAAATATACAGCTAATTAGACCATTTGATTCATTCAGTCCTCCTAGATGGTGCTTTTTTTTATAGAAAGTGTACTTCCTTATTGCCCCCGTATTTAATCTACTTAGGTATTTTTGTATGATTTAGAAGGTAATTCTCAACTTTGAACATTACTTATGATCATCTCAAAGCATTCCAGAAATAGCTTTAAAAATAAATGTATATGTATTATCTAATTAAACAGTATTACTTTTTGATTTTCTGTTATACAAATGATACAGAGGGCAATACTTTCCCTCTTTCTTTTCTTTCTTCACATCCATTATATATTCTTTTCTAAATTAGTTTAATATGTAATTTTAATATTCATCTTCCTTTACTTTCATGTTTTAAAATAATTACTCTATTTAATTAAATTTATTAACTTGGTCCTATTCCCCTTTCTTATGTACTCCTTTAAAAGTAATTAATAATCTCACATATAAATGTGAAATTTTATGAAAATAAAATGCTTGTCATTAAAATGTTTTTACTCTAACGATCACTTTATTGTATTTACTATACTTGAGTTAATTGGATACCATTGTTGACAAATATGTGTCCTAAATTTTTCTAAGTTTTGATTTCTTTAGAACTTTTGTTTATGTTTAAAAATACTCTTGCTGTACTTTTAAAATAGATGTTTGTATTTTTAAAAATATGGAATATCTTTATTTCCCTCTGCAATAGAAATATGTTTTCTTTCTCTGCAGCTTAAAGTGAGTAGAAAGAATCTTCTTAATGTCTGCAAACTTATATTTAAAATTAGTCAGAGTGAAAAGAATGATTCTTTGATTCAAAATGACAATATTCTGGGTGAGTATCATTCAGTGCTACCATAGTGCAAATGTTGTACTTGAGTACAAATGAAAAGTTTGGAGAGAAAATTTATAATTAATGATAGCAGGAATATTTTATTTTCTAGTAAAATGCAGAAGTTATGTGATGTTCTGTCCTTCTCTGGGATTTCCACATTCAGTTTAATGCATCCTTTGATAGTTTGCTTTTTTTAATTAAATGCCTATAGTAACATTATGTGACTTTATAAAGTGTTCCCTATTTAAAAATTCATTTCCTGGACTTGGATTTACTATTAGAAAAATGCATTTAATAGTATTTGGCATAATTGGAATTTTTAGTCTTTTAATATAGTAGGAATGACTAAAAATTGAAAGACATCCATAACCGTTATAGAAATCTGACATCAAAATATTTCAGATATGTGGGTGGAGACACTCTAACTATCTAGCTCATAATACCTAATTCTTTTTCTTTAATTTTTTTTCCTCATCAGCCATTTGGAAAAAACTAATCCTTGACATACCCCTAAATAATTAATATACTTAAATAGTTACCTAAATGGAAATCTTTTGTGCATTAATTTTGCTGATATAAGAGAAGACATGTGTTGGAAAATACTTTAAGTTCTCCTTTTGCAACATAGGATAAATGATCTCTTTATTTTTTTTTTTTAACCTCAATAGACAGGGACAAAATCAGCACTGAAAGAAATGTCTAACATTGAATCAACTAACTATAGAATTATAGACGGAAAACAAAGAAAGATTCTAACAAACAATTACAGTGACGTTAATAAAATTAAATGTGAGACATTCATTATTAACCTTATTGGAGTTGTCTGGATTACTCCTAAAACCTAGTACTTATATTTGGATGTTCTTAAGTTATCTTGGGAAAGGATGGATGTTATATTCAAATTGTCTTTTTCTATGGTGATCGAGATTTTTTAAAGCTTCTATGTTGGTTAACTTCCCATTAATACAGCAACAAATATATTGTTAAAGGTTTGTTGAAATTTAACTATTAAATTGCTTTAATTATTCTATAGTAACTCAAAAATTTTATAACTAAAAATAAAGTTATAAAATTTTATAACTAAAAATAAATATTAATAAGAGGCAAGGAATGGCATTTAATTAAAAGAATACTTTCTCATTTATAGATTAACAATCCCATCCTTTTGCTGACATTGCTATTACAGAGATTTGTCTTAGCTAAAAGTAAGCTTTTCTCTTTATAACATATGAGTTACCCTTAGCAAGCATTTGATTGTGGGTTTTGATGAACATATTTTACAAATTGTATTTGATGTTCACATACAAGTGCTTTAATATATTTCTCTCCAGGTGTTATACTAGTATATTTATAATCATCTTTTTCACAGAATCATTATTGGAAGTACTGAGAAGTGAAGACCTGCAAACTAACACTGAAGCTTTTCTGTACTGTATGGGGACTATAAAATTCACTTCTGGCAATCCAGGATTTCGTAATGAAATAATCAACAAAGGTGCTGTGGACATACTGATGGATTTGATAAAGCAAATAAGCGACAACACCAAGAAATGTGGTACATGTTCACCTAATTTGGGCCACTTGTTAGTTCAGGTAAGTATTTTACTTGAAAAGGTTAGATATGTAAAATTAGTTTTCATGTTACCTAATATCAGTTGCTATTTAAAAGAGTGGGAATATGAGAGGCCCCTACAGTCAGGTGAGGGTGCCTGGCCTCAGGGATCAAGGGTGGCCACTGCCCCATCTCTGCCCCGTGGGTGCCAGATGCCCATTGCCCTGGACAGGCCATTCCCTGGATTTTCACAGAGCAGCTCTCCACACGGCATACAGACATTCGGTTCCACTGCTCCACAGAGAAGGCAGGCCTGGAAGAGTGAAAAAATTACAGTTGTTTGCAAAACAATTGCATGTTATCGTCAGAATTTTAACAGGCACTTTAGAGTTTTGAAGACAGTCCCAGCCTGGAGATCGTTTATGATGACTGGCAGCTAATGTCATGACTCTTGTATCTACAGTGATATTGAGCGGACAGTCTTTCAGGGGGGTGTGTAGATAACATGCAGCCCTGAGACTACAGGGACATAGGTAACAAAATTGGATACATTTAATATGACCAGAACAGGAAGACAAATTTTGTTATGTGTTAGAGTTTTATTGCTTCTTTAGTGGCAGATTAAATTTCATAGTTAAATTATTTTCACTGGAGCTTCTCCAGCTCTCATATTCTGTTTTTAGATGAGATTTTACTCTTTAATAGTCTTCGTATATCAAATAATAGCATCTTTCATATAATAACTCATGAGATTTGAAATGTGCTTGTCAATTAATGAGGATTTATTGAGCATTCAGAGTACTCTAAGCCATTGGGAAAGTGTGTTAAAAATTAGATTTAGGCCCCGCCTTCAAGATGCTTAAAATATTTATGATGATTTTAATTTTGGATTTTGTGCTCTATCTCCATTTTGAAGAAGGTTGTGAAAACCTCTTTTAGTCATGAATGATGCAAAATCCTACTGGTTTGCTAGTTTTGGCTAGGAAGACTTAAGAAATATTATTTTCATGGCACCAATGTTATTGAAGTATTCAAATTTTTCTCTCAATGAAAATAGTTATTTCTGATTATAGAATGATTATCTCTCCTGTTACAATACAGAAAAGTAGAAGGAATATTTCACCTGAAATATTTTCACCTTGAGATAACACACTAACACACCTCCAATATTTTGGTAATCATTCGTAAACATATATAAAATTTTGTGTAATTTTGGCTTTTATCATGGAACGTGTTATTTTTAATAGTCATTTTCATTTGTTTTCCGTCACCCTCGTCCTTCCCTGTTTCTCCTTCTGGTCGATCCAGTTAGTCAATGTTGTTCACACTGGTGTGTTTAGCACCTTTTAGTACACACATAGGTTTTCAAAAATGGGAAATTTTATGTACATCTCTTTCCTTGTTTAACAATACACAGTAAAAATCCCTTGAATCAACTCTATAGATTTATTTTATTTATATATATAGTTTGTCGTTTGCATCAAGTATTTCATTGTGTGTTTATATATATGTATGTACATGTAATCACTTGGTGTAAAGGAACATTGAACATTGAGTGTTATTGTGACCAAAAATACATCCAGTCGAGAAATGGGACCTCTGGTGTGCCAGTAAGTACAGCATATTACCCCCTGTGTTCCTCTTATCTTTCCCTTCTCCCTGGATTCAGCATCTTCAGGAGCAAACTGACTCACAGGGCAGATGCCCCTCTCCTCTCCCAGCATCCGTGCACCCCTCCAGGGGGCGCTGCAGAACTTTCTCCTCACTTCTCACAGCCACTTACACCCCCTTCTGATGACAGTGGGTTCTGTCGTTGTCTCCAAAGCCTTCCTTTGAACCTGCCTAGGATCTGGCATGGGTGGGGCCTCGCTTGGGTCACAGCACCCCACACCCTTGTCCAGCAGAAGAGAGTGGATCCCATTATCACTTCCACCTGAGAACATGCCATAGTCACCAAATGCCGTTTGCATCAGCCATATCACTGTATATGTGTTTGCAGATTTGGGGAGGAAGGAGACATTGTTTTAGGGTTTGTCATTTGCAGAATCCCCTGAAAGAACATTTCCTCCTATTTAATTAAAACAAAGAAAAGCTGTTTTGTATTATCTGAATGGTAAAATGTAAGCAACACTGACTTCACTACATGAGCAGATGAAAACCTCTGCTCTTGGGAATGTGTAACGTTGATTGATTTTTTTTTTTTATCATTGATTTTTTTCACCAACCAATTCATGGGCAAATTCAGCCAGGCAGATCTGGCCACAAGCTGAATTCTTTATTTATACCAGCTTTCAGAACCTGGTAACTCCAGCTCATGAGACATTTTTAAAAGAAGTTTTGTTCAATGGAAAAATAAATAAATTACTTGTGGCTGTAATAATAATAATATAGTAATGTCTGCAAGCCAGAGAGAATATGACGAGGGCCAAAAAAGATACAGGCAGGTGACGCTGGATGGTGTGACTGCCTCTCCCTTAAGACTCTCACCTGAGAACCTCAGTAGCCTTAGCTGACCTTCCACCGACCTCACCTTACAAACCTTTGTATGCTGTAGCGTCTGGCACAGTGCTAGAGTCATTCTGTTTCCCTAAAGCAGCTCTACTAGAGCCCATTGCAAGAGTGGAAAACACCTTCTGAAGCCGGACTCTGAAGGTTGGGCAGGGTTTGGGACACTGGGACAACAGGATGCTGAATACTCAAGTGGGAAATAAATAAGGTGTGTTTGGGGATGCTGAAGAGGTAGGGCTGTCCAGAGCAGAGGAATTCCGTGGTGGAGTTGTGGGAGGTGAGATTTGGGCGGCACAGGCATGGGGCTTGCCTTGAACACCAGGCTGCAGAGAGTAGACTTGGGGCGACGGGGAGCAGTGGCAGGTCAGTGTGTGGGGGCGACGAGATGAGATCGGAGTGGCAGGAAGATGAACGTGCATAAGATATCAAACTGTTAAAGACCAAAAAGCTGCAAAGTGACGAAGGAGACTGTCTCCGTGGTACGTGACAAATTGGAGGGCGAGGATTCAGAAATGCAGCCCCGATTGAGAGGCATTGCTGCAATTAGATTTTAGACCGATTATGATGGAGATAAAGGAATGGATGTGAAAGAACAGCTCCTTCATAGCAGATGGACCAATGTTGCTTAGAGGAAAAAATACCACAGCATGAGCTTTGGAAGGTTTTCTTTGTGCTGTTTCTTACGTATGTGCATGTGTATACACACATGTATGCATATATTTTATCATCCTGTGACTGAAATCAGGAGACATTCATTTCACAAGTGTTTGTGGGGTGGCTACTGTGTGCCAGGCATGTCTGGGTGGTGAGCTCTTAAGACAGTGGTGAACAAGAGAGCTGCCATTAGGTACCTGCTTTTTGGTAATTGCTATATCCAGGTAATAGTATTTCAATGCCTTATTCTTCTGCAAGACCGTGGTACTTCCACATGGCCAGCGTTGCATTCAGTTCTACAGGTCAGACATGGAATGGCATTTTGAGAAGGTTGAGATGCTCAGAGGAACTGAGGGGCCACCACCTGTGCACCAAGTCAAAGTATTCATACTCCCAGTTGGGCAAAAATGGAGACATGAATTTATCTGTAAAGTCACAGAGTAAAGCAGGTTAAACTGCATGTTCACTAAATTCCAAAATACTAGAATTTAGAGAGAGCTCCCTGAAACTTGGAAAAGGAGAAATACAGGCCAGCTAACAGGCAAGACCTCTCAATGCCAGTAGTAAATTGCATCCCCCAAGGAAGTGCTAGAAACAGGGATTTGTCAGTGTTGATCAAGAATGATTATCAGGAAGTGTTAAGGTTCGTCTTTGACCTTTAAAGGCCAACAGTCAGGAAGGCATAGCACCAGAGCTGAGGAAAATTCCCGGAGTCACCTCCATCAGAAAGTCTGTTTTGGTCTCCATGTGCCCCTTCCTGGGGAATGGAGAAGAGTCTTCTATGTCATAATCACAACCAAGTCCGGATTTTCCTGGTGTCTCGCGTGTCCTCTGTGTCTTGAGAACACCATGCACAAAGCTGCTTTGCTGTAATTGAGGAAAATCTCAATGTGCTTACATTTACAGCTAGGTAATTTATAGGTGTAAATGTAACCATTAAAACTCAGATTGACTTGAACTTACATTCCTATTTTTTGTATTCACTTGTATTTCTAAACTTTTTTTCTTTATAGCCTGACCCATTTGATTTGAATTCAATCCTTGGAGAAATGCATTCTTTCTCTGCTTTAGAGATGCTATTTTTGTAGTTAGCACTCTTCTGCGTGCCCCAGGTAACATGGTTTGCTCTCCCTCCACCCCCTTCACTTCTCTGGCCTTCAACCCTGCAGACACCTCCCTAGAGGCTCCTGCAGACCCAAATCCTTTCGCCCTCTGTGCTCAGTACCCCACCAGTGTCATGTTCCTTTTGCTAAATGGAAGTCTCTCGGGAAGGTCAGTCCTTTCCGTCCCCCACTCTGGTCCTTCCCTTTGTTTTTAGAGTTTGGGGAATAGGACAGTGAATTGAACAGAGAGATGACTCAGACAATTTGAGCCTGGATGGTTCAGAAAATAAATGATATCATGAATAAAAATTAGAGATTTATACAAGGGAACTGGATTTGGCAAAAGGAGGGAAGGAAATTGTGTAATTAGCTTTAATATAAAACTTTAAGGTGCCAACAGAATAGCCAAGTGGGCCTGTCAAGTAAGCAATTGGAGCATGAGCCAAGGCTTAGAAGAGAAAGCAAGGCCAAAAATACAGATTTAGGGTTGTCTACGTGAGAGTGATAGTTGAAGTCATGAAAGGCAAAGACATGACCCAAGGAGAGACTATAGAAAGCATAGAGGGCGCTGAGGACAGATTCTGTAAAATGGCTTCATCTGTGCAGTGGGAAGAGAAAAGGAAGTGACCAGAAAACTAAGGACAATGGATGGGAGTAGAAATTTTCCAAGCAAGGATGGGTCAGCTTTGGCAAATGCTTCAGAGAACAGACAGGGGAAGAGGAATTCAGCCACTCTGTAAGGAGCAGTGTGAGTAGGCAGATGGGGTGGGGCATGTTGCAAGCGATCCATCTCCTGGCAGGCTCTCTTGCTCTCTTCAAATCTTACATGATTTCCTTTTTAAATTTATTTATTTATATTTTGGTTATGGAATTACATGATTTCTTTATCTCTATATTTTTAAATTAAAAGACACTTTGATATAGTTGGTTTCTTTTTTAATTTGCAAGCCCTAGAGTGGGCTCTCCACTTTGGCTGATCTAGGTCCACTACGGTGTTCAGTATTCGTCCTTAAGCCCCCTAATGGTCCACTGGACTCCATACCCCTGTGTTGGGACAAGGCTCAGCGCTGCCGCGTGAACCAGCGAGGAGCGCCCTGCTCTGGAGTCCTCAGCCTGAGCCGCTCAGCGGGGGCGCTGGCAGCCCACCCACCTCTGAGCCTCGACTTTCCTCATCTCTGAAGGGTTCCCTGCGCCTGCCTTCAAGGGCAGTTGAGGAAATGACATGAGATCATCTAGTAAAGTACCTGGGACAGGGCATGGTGCGGAGTAGGCACTCACAACAAATTTATTAAATAAAATAGGATCAGGATTACCAAAACCTGAAGCTTCAAAGAGCAATTACTTCTGATGAGAGAAAACTTTAATCACAAGAAATTAAGATGACGGAGTTCAACATGGATTTCAAATCTTTGCTCTGCTTTTGTTTTTCTGGCCTTGACAAGCCATGTGGAGAGGAGTGCTGAAGGAAACTAAAACCGGCAGCGGGTGTTACACCAGCGACATGGGTACATACTGTTACTCTCTGCTTCAGGATTTGGGGAATTTAAGAGAGGTCTTCAACTGAAGTTTGGGGATTCAATTAAGTCACTATTTAAGTTATATTAGTAATTAAGGGTTATACCAAAGTGGTTGGGGGCTTTTCAATCTCTCTTTAGTTATATTTACTAGCTTTTAAACGTAGAGATTAATACGTTTGCATTTAGGTGTTTAGAAAATTAAATTATTATGAGTATGCATTCTTAAGCTGGAAATTATGTTAATTCTCTTTCTGTTGCTTAACCCTGTGTGTTGGAAGCCTACCTCTTCAGACCATGAAATCAGAACCAAGGCAGCAGCAGCCACCCAATGGATTACTGGAGGAAATAAACTACATACCTATAAAATGGGAGCAAATATTCCCATAATTATATTTCTTAAATTCATGCAGTAATTTTATTGGAGGTTTGATAATTAAACAAAAAACACTTTAAAGCATTTCATTTGAAGGGTTTGCTTTTTTTTTTTTTTTTTTTCTGAGACAGAGTCTCACTCTGTTGCCCGGGCTAGAGTGAGTGCCCTGGCGTCAGCCTAGGTCACAGCAACCTCAAACTCTGGGGCTCAAGCGATCCTCCTGCCTCAGCCTCCCGGAAGGGTTTGCTTTAACAGGAAGCAACAGATGATGTTATTTCTTTTCTTACTGTTTTAATGAAGGTATAATTTACAGTGCAGTGCTCAGACCTTATGTGTATGATGAGTTTGACAAAAGCCTAAAGCCATGTAACCCACACCCTTATGAAGATACAGAAGATTTCTGTCACCTCAGAAATGTGCTCCCACCTCTTCTCATTGATCCCCATCCTCTAGTCCCCCAGAGGGAACCATTTTTCTGATCTCTTTCAGCATAGATAAGCTCTGCCTGTTCTAAAACTTCATATAAATGGAATATACAGTGTGTACTGTATATTTTTGTGTCTGGTACTTTTTTAAACTTTTATTTTGAGCTAAGTATAGATTCACAAGATGTTGCAAAAATAGTACAGAGCGGTCCTGTGTAGACATCACCCAGCTTCTCCCAGTGGTGATGTCTTACATAACTGTTGCACATCATCAAAACTAGGAATTGATAGGGACACAATGCAGTTACCTGGAGTACTGCACCTGGCTGATTTTCCTTAGCATATTGTTTTTGGAATTAGATAAAACTTTTTTAGGGGTTACAGTCTTTGATACTGATTACTAGGCTTGCCAATTTTTTAATGATGTATTTGTTAATGGGAAGGGGACAGGTATTTTCTACTTATGAAGTTTCCTTCCTGTAAAAGAATACCCAGACAGCTGGTCCAAGTGCAGTGGTGTTTACAACTAATTGATCACAACCAGTTAGATTCCTTTGTTCCTTCACTTGACTAGCCTTTAAAAAAAAAAAAAAGAATCCAGTAGTATAACTCATCACTCACCCAATTGGCATGAGAGAGTAGGCATTCAGGACCCTGACCCTTTCTGTTCCCTTCTCTTCCCTTTCTTGGGAAGGAGCTGCCTATAGGCAATTCATATTCTTCTCTGATTCTCCAGGACAGCAGATCTGAAGACTTGGGGAGACTCAGAGACTCTGAACATGTAATGCCTTAGGTTTTGGAATTAAAAATAAGAGACTAATTAGAAATAAGAGACTAAGGAAGATGGGTTGGGGGAAGGTTATCACCATGGTTGGGGGATGTAGCTCATAACAAAGGCAGGCATGCTTTCTTTCTTCGTTTTTTGAATATGTATATATTTTTATTTCATAATATTATGGGGGTATAAATGTTCAGGTTACATATATTGCCTTTACACCGCCCAAATCAGAGCTACAAGCGTGCCCATCACACAGACGGTGCAGGCATGCTTTCTAGTCCTGAACCCTTGAGTTAGATTTACCTATCCAGTCACAGGCCACTCTGTCACTGGAGGAGCAGAGGAGAACACCCTGTGTTCTGATGGCAGGTCGCTTTTAAAGAGGAAGGGAAGAGAGGGACCAAGTAGGGGTTGGGCCGGGCTGTGAATGCCTGGTTCCTGTCTCCAGCTCCCCAGTCAGGAGGTGAGGGGGGAGGGTGGCCAGGACTATTATGCTAATGGATCTCTCCTCAGCAGCAAGGAAGAGCAGAGTGGAAATAAGTATCCACGCCTACCGTTTCTGAGGACAGCCATTTGCCTTCAGCGAGCGTGCTGTCTGCTCAGCCCCATCTCCTCATTGTGGATGTATTAGTTGTGACAGTAAAGGAGCGTCACTTGCTTTAACATGGAATTGTGAAAATTGGTGTCATTGCTTGGAAGTTAAGTTCTTAACGCATTATCTTTTTCAGACTCCTTTTCTTATTTTGCTGCATTGGCATTATACAGTCTACACGACATTCGAAATTTCTCCTATATTGATACATATAATAGTCACAACTAGAAGAATCAGCTACCTGCTCATTTTACCAAGGTAACTGACATAGCGGCAGCATATGGAGAAACAATAACAAACACAGGCAAATATTAAATACAGTCTCAAAGTAGGACATTGGAGACTTGAGGAGGACAGCCCATTTCCTGCTGAAATAGGCCACCCAGGGTAGGAACGTACCAAATGGGCCTCCGCGCAGGCACCAAGTGATCTTGAGGTCTATGAATTAATATTACTTCCATATGCATATAGCCTGATAAACTCCAATAAAATGCTTAGAAATTTTTGGTATCAGTGTTTCGTGTATTAATGTATAATGGCATCTTGTCATTGGTTTCTTTTGTCTCAGAACTGTACTAATCATATATGAGATAATATGAAACTTCTTGGGTTACCACATATGCTCTGGTTTTGGCATATATGTGGTCTCAATTGGGCACAAATTCAAAAAAATGAATGTGCTTTTATTAATAGAGGGAGATGGTTTAGCTGAGGTTGGAAAATGGTGGCTTTGGTCTTAAATCATTTGACACTGTTTGCGGTCTCCGGCGGCTGTATTTATTCTTTCACATCATCAGCGGGAAGTAAACCATTTTGCAGTTGGCAGTTAAGTTGAGATAAAGCTCAAGGGATTTGGGTTATGGCTATCCCAGATGATTGAGAAATGCTTTTAGAGACAAATGCCAAATAGAGTGGGAGAGGCAACATAAAAGGAGTCAGAGGCCCAGGACACCAGCCTACCTGGAAGCTGGTAGACTTTCTGAGCTTCAGTTTCCTCTTCTGAAAAGCGGGGCACAGAATACCTTTTCTATTTGCCTTATGGGGTTGTTTTAGGGAGCAAATGAGGTACAGCTCATGAGACAGCTTTATAACCTATAAAGTGGCCAGCTGCTCAGATCTTTTGCATAATAGCATTTGATGTATAAAAGTAAATAAAACTGAATCTTGACACTGGTTTTGGTTGAGGAAGCATAGTACTACTTCTAAACTGTTAGTGGTACAGTGTTCAATTGCATTATGTTCCAAAGGTTTCTTTGAAAGCTGTTTTTTGAAATTGGGAAAATGTTTCTTGGAGAACAACATTGTGATTGATGGTGAAGTTCCTGGGCTAGCGAAAAAGCCAGTTTAACTTCAGGTGCACCTAACTGGGAATTCTGCCGTGGGCTGTGAGTCACAAGCCCCTCTGATCTGGGGCAGCTCTGATGGCTGGTTGCCTTCTAGGTCAGAAGCCGGTGAGTTCCCTGGGGACTAAGCACACCGAGGGAGGAAGAGTGCAAAGGGAAGAGCAAGGGTCGTCCACTCTGGAAATGAGCAGTGTATGGAGGCTCAGGTCAACCAAGCAGCCCTCCCCACCCTGCACACCTGCTCTGCAGGAGGGAATGCTGGGAAGGGGGTCACAGCTGCTGGGCCTGTGTCGTGTCCTCAAGGCCAGTGATCTAAGTCAGGAGAGGCCCATATTTTAAGACAAAGATTTCTTGTGTTTGCTAATTAATAGTTAAAAGCACAATTTGAAATTGATAACTAAGTGCCCATAGTCAACTTGAAAAAATAGATGCTAAATCTTTTGAATTCTGATTTTACTGTATTAAAATGCTGTTTGTGTGTTTATAAATTATCTAATCTCTTCTTAATATATTTTTACCCTTAAAATGGGTCTCCCAATGTTGATTGCACAATGAGAACTTTAAGGCCCAACTAATGCAACAGGAGATAGGCAGCTTTGCCAAACTCACCAGGTGTTTTACCTGATTGAGGGTGGTACCAGTTAAGATCAAAGAGTTTGGGAAAGAGAGAGGAAACTGCCTCAGAAAAGTGAACACTAGAAAGGAAGTGCTAGAGTTTAGCTCAGTCATTTTTCAGCAGCAGATTAGTAACGAGAATCACAATGGAATGTTTCTTCCTGATATTCACCAAAAATTTAGGTCCCCGTTTGTCCCAGACATCATCTAACCACTGCTAATAAGTAAGGACACTTAAATATTTAATAATCCTCTTTGAGGCTTCTGACTTGGTATATCTGTCCCAAAGGGTTGCAGATTAGGAGATGAGAAAAGTAAGAATTAAAACTCATGCTTTTCAATTTGCTATGTTTTGGTGAAAGGACCCTTAAGAGGTTGGGATTTGCTCTAGTAGGTACTTTAAAAGCTAAACAAGTATCTATGTGTTTATTTAACCTAGGCGTTTTTTAATAATAATGGATTTTAGGTGGTTTTAAAAACTGTATACTATAAAAAAGAAAAATATGTACTCAGGTAAAGTTATGAATAATATAAATTAGAATAGAAAGTTAAGAAAGAAATGGATACATTTCTCCAAGCATGAAGTTTGGACTCTGGTGACTTCCTGCTTCGAGGTCAGGCCCAGGGGTGGGAAACAAAGACTGCTGCGGGCCCAGGACTCATTAATGATCTCCACAGATTTATCTCTGTGCAACTCAGAGTTCTTATGTGATTTTTAATTTTCACTTATATACAATGAATTCAAAAATTAGAGCAAAGTTCGGAGTTGAGTGTGTTGGCTTGGAACTAGCCTTCACTGTGACCACATTATTTAGCTGGCCTTTCCTCCTACCCATCTTTTTCCATTTTTCCCAGAAAAGGCCACTGGTCTCAGCACTCAGTGCCCCACCGCCAACCCCCAGTGGGATTGGTGGTAGTCTCTCAGAATGGGGCCCTTCAGAGCTGCATTTGCCTGGGGACGTCTTCCTGATCCTTCTCCCTCAGGGCTTTAAGCCCGGGTTCCCCAGCCTCCCACTAAACCCCTGCACTTTCTTGCCAGAGGCTTCTGAAAGGGAAAAACTGCCTTTTTCTGTCTCCCTTGTCCCTTCTTCTTTCATTCATCCCCCTCCTCATTCCTCTCCCCTTTCCCCTTCTCGTTCACCCAGCCAGCCAGCCAGCAATTGAACATTTAAATCTTTTTATGAGCACATTTGTTGTACTCCGAGTAGAAAGAGGAGTAGGAAATGGTCTGTTCACTGGAGGAGCTGACCATGGGAGAGAAAGAAGGTGCGTGAGACAAGCGGTGATGATTCTGCACTGTGGAGGCAGGAACAGGAAGATTTATTAAGATGGATGAGGCAGCGATTGACGAGCCTCTGGAAAGTCTTCCTGGAGGAGAAGGGAGCCTGAGCTGGGTCCTGAAAATGAGCGGGAGACGGCCCGTGGGAGAAGGCGTGGAGCAGTGGGGTCAGGGAGAACACTCTGGACAGAGGAAGTGGCCTGTCCAAAGGCCTGGCGGCAGGAAGGGAGGGTGCTGCTGTGTTGCAGAGTCTGGAAAGTGGCTGGGGAGGGAGTGAAGGGGAGGAGGAAGAGGAGGGAGAGGAGAAAGGGTCGCACTTCTGAGGGTGAGCAGCCTTTCGGCTATGGGTGCTGCCTGCTGGGCCTGGAAGGTGGAGGAGGCCTTTGAACAGGGAAGGTTGGGTTTGAGATGCCCCCTCTGGCAGCACTGGGCAGCGGTGGGGAGAAGGGCTGGCCGGGGAGGGACTGTGGAAGGAGCCAGTCAGGCTCTGCAGAGTGCGGGTGAGAGAGGAAGAGGGCTTAAGCTTCTCTCCCTGCTGATGGAGAGAAGAGGCAGAACAGGTGACCAGTCATTTGGGGAAGGGGTGGGGAGTGGGAAGGAGCTGCTGTGGCAGATGAAGTAGAATAAACAATGAATATACAGGAAGCCAGTCCCCTTCCAGAAAGTCCAGTTTTCTTTCATCCATTATTTTTTATTCCTCTGCTTCTTTAAATTCATCCTGAAGTCTCTCTGTTATCTGATAACCCATGGTTCTCTGATATCCTAACCCTTTTGTTTATACCAAGTCTTTCCTTTGCAGATATTCTTCCATTCATTCATTCCACCAACAAATGCTCACGGAGGGCCCACTGTGTGCCAGGCCGTGGACTTGGACCTGGGGCACAATGGTGAAAAGACAGATGAGGTTTATGCCCTCACTGAAACTTCTAGAGAAATAGACAGATGGTAAAACATATTAGGTAGCCTGACATTAAGTCAATTTGTGGGGGGTATAGGGTATGGAATGAAGTTTGAGGGGTTGGTGAAAACCATATCTAGAGGGCCACATAGACCATGGTCAGGGAACTGTATGTTATCTTGGGAGCTGTGACAGAAAACCAGGAGGGCTTATGGTGACAGGAAGCAGCAAGGCAGGATTCTGGGATGGCTCTGAGGTTTGGGGCTTGAGCAACTAGGTTGATGGTGGTGTCATCTATTGAGGTATTACCATGGATTTTTCTAGTGTGTGGTATATATTTCATACATGTTATTTCTAGCAACACAACAACTGACAAATTTGGAAATATTTAAAATATCTCACTCAACTGTGTGTTCTCCACAGAATGTGACATATGCAGTAAACTGATAGGGATTTCAATCAGTTGATATGTCACATATAATTGTGTGCTTCTGGCTGGACGCAGTTGCTCACGCCTGTAATCCTAGCATTCTGGGAGGCCCAGGCGGGAGGATTGCTTGAGCTCAGGAGTTCGAGACCACTCTGAACAAGATCAAGACCCTGTCTCTACTAAAAATAGAAAAATTAGCCAAGCTGTGCCTGTAGTCCCAGCTACTCGGGAGGCTGAGGCAGCAGGATCACTTGAGCCCAGGAGTTTGAGGTTGCTGTGAGCCAGGATGACACAAGGGCACTCTACTCAGGGCAGAGTGAGACTCTGTCTCAAAAAAAATAATAATAATAACAATGATAATTGTGTGTTTCCGCTTCTGATTTGAGACATTTATAAAGTGCATTTGGGCCGGGTGCAGTGGCTCACACCTGTGATCCCAGCACTTTGGAAGGTTGAGGTGGGAGGATCACTTGAGGCCAGGAGTTTGAGACCAGCCTGAGCAAAATAGCAAGACCCTGTCTCTACCAAAAAATTAAAAATTAGCTGGGCATGGTGGCATGCACCTGTAGTACCAGCTACTCAGGAGGCTGAGGTAGGAGGATTACTTGAGCCCACGAGTTTGAGGTTGCTGTGAACTATGATGATGCCACTGCATTTTAACCTTGGGCAACAGAGTGAGACTCTTGTCTCAAGGGAAAAAAAAAACAACAAACCTTGAGCAGTCTTAACTTTTTTAAAGAGGTAAGAATAAGGGTTGAGAGGGAGAAAAAACTGAGGTTGAAACAGGAAAAAAGCTCTTAAGGAAACTATGGTCTCTTTTGCTGGCAATGTCCCTTGCCAGAGATTAGATGTGGGGAGCAAGAAAGTGACTGTGGGCCAGGGGAGGGCTATGGGCTCAGACCCCATGCCCCAAAAAACGAGGTGACTATGAATTTGGTGTTCAATCTTTGAGGCCTTGAGAACCAGAGAAAAGGAACTGTTTGTGTGCGCAGAGACTGGAATGGGTGTTCCGTGGTTTCCATCTGCCTAGGATTCAAATGGGCATCTGTGCTCTTTGGTCTCCATGGAGGAGAGTTTGTGAGTCATCCTTTGGATTGACATAAACCAGTAGTGCTCCAGTGCCTGGGCTGTCTCAGAAGAAAGAGAACAGGTAGAGCCAAGGTCAGATGAGGAGAATTTTCCATTTTATGGCAGCAATGGCCTGGAATTCCTAGAATGGTTCGTTGGTCTTCACAAAAAAACCATTCCTTTGCTTAGAAGATCACGTTGTAGATCCATGGTTGAGTGGAATGCTTGAGTAGTTTGTTTCCTCTCCAGTGTTTGGGATACTGAAATTTTCAGGGAAGAATTTACTCAACTGTTAAATAATTGAATTGACTCCAAAAGACATATACACATTTATTTGAAGTGTTTTTAAATTTTCTGTTTTCAAGGTAGCCAGTTATATTTTAACTTATAAAATCTTTTTGTTGCTGTTGTTGCAAGAGAAAACCAGAGATACGCGGCATCTTAATAATTGTTTCTGAAAGGTTATTAACTATTGCTATAATGTTGCTTTATATTTACATAATGCTTTACAATATGCAAAAATATTACTATGTGTTTTCCATTTGATACACACAGCCACTGGAGAGGTGAGCAGTGACTGTGGTCCCTTTTCACAGATGAGGAAATGGGGAAGTTGAGGGACGAGGGACTGTCCTCAGTCACATACCTAGGAAGAGACTTGGGACTTGAATCCCTGTCGTTTGACGTGAAGGTGATGGGCCCATGATTTTCGAGCACCCTTAGGAAACAGGGACCAGCAGTGCCATTCACACCCCACCTCACTGCAGCATCACAACCACTGGGTAGCCATTGCCACCTCCACTTTTCCCATGAGAAAATGTGCTCTGGGAGGTTATATAGCTGGCCCAGGCTGGTGAGTGGGGGCTACGCTGACCCTTAATCAGTAGCCTGCCTGCGCCATCTCACAGGGAAAGATCACACTGCATATTAAAATTATTAGACGACAGAAACATTAGGTTTATGGATTTACTAAATTGTTCTCTTCTTGACTCTTAGACTAAGGCTAAAGTGGATAGCTTTTCTGATTTTTTTTTTTTTTTTTTACAAAATAAGACAAATTTGGAGGATCTCAATATTTACCTCTTCGAAGAGAATGAGACTAAAGGTCTTAAATATTCCTCAGCCACATCATCATTTGATGCTACTTATAAAAATATAGGACAAGAATTTTCAGGCTGGGTGTGGTGGCTCACACCTGTAATCCCAGCACTTTGGGAGGCTGAGGTGGGAGGATCGCTCGAGCCAGGAGTTCAAGACCAGCCTGAGCAAGAGCAAGACCCCCATATCTACAAAAAATAGGAAAATTAGCTGTATGTGGTGGCTAATGCCTGTAGTCCCAGCTACTCGGGGAGGCTGAGGCAGGAGGATTGTTTCAGCCCAGAAGTTGGAGGTTGCAGTGAGCTATGATGACGCCACTGCACTCTACCCAGAGCAACAGAGTGAGACTCTGTCTCAAAAACAAACAAACAATGCCAGGTAGGGTGGCTCACGCCTGTAATCCTAGCACTCTGGGAGGCCGAGGCGGGTGGATTGTTTGAGCTCTGGAGTTCGAGACCAGCCTGAACAAGAGTGAGACCATGTCTCTACTAAAAATAGAAAGAAATTAATCGGACAACTAAAAATATATAGAAAAAACTAGCCGGGCATGGTGGTGCATGCCTGTAGTCCCAGCTACTCGGGAGGCTGAGGACTTGAGCCCAGGAGTGTGAGGTTGCTTTGAGCTAGGTTGATACCACGGCACTCACTCTAGTCCGGGCAACAGAGTGAGACTCTGTCTCAAAAAAAGCAAACACACAATAAAAAAGGGAAAAAAAGGAATTTTCTAATCTGTGGAACAGATATGGCTAATACAGGGTCAACTGAACATTTTATGACTGTTATTATAACAAACTCAGATGATGATCAGTTTAACCCTGGGTTTTGGGGTCTACTAATTGCTCGTTAGTATTAATATTCCATTCTTTACGTTTTTAGGTTTTCTTTGTTTTCATTTCTTGCTGCTTGTGCCTAGGCCCACATTCTCTGGTGGGAGATGCATAGTGGGGCTTGGTTTGGTTACTGATGTAAGGATATTTATGGGATGAATTATGCTGTGCTGTTTAGTGTGGCCATATTTTTTCAGTTTTAAAAAAATGTCACAAGAATGCTTTTATCCTAGGTGACTGCTACATTGAGAAATTTGGTCGATTCACCACTGGCAAGAAGTAAGTTGCTGAGCGTCAGTGCCATTCCCCAGCTGTGCACGGTGATGGAACAGTACGTGGGTGACAAGGATGTCTGTACCAATATTGTCAGGATATTCAGGTGGGCAGACTAAGTAGCCTTACAAAAAAGGCTGATGCTTAGATTTTGGGTCATCTTTAATATTTGCATGTGTGACTGGCAAGGAACCTTTTTTTTTGCTTTTTACTTCACCTTTCAGAAAAGGTAAATCTAGTGGCTCAAGTTTAGAATGAATGATTCAAACTAATAACTCCATTTTCTATGTGAGTTTAAATTCATTGATTATAAGTGGCTTTAGTTCTTTGGTGAGTTGTGACTATCTGTCGTGTGTATGCTTGTTTGTTTTAATCTTCCTCTCAGCTCATTGGAGATAAAGAACTATATCACAAAACATGGCAAACTTTCTGGTATACTTGGAAACAATACTTAAGAGTTTTAACTCAAAAAGGGAGTCAATGCTTAGACAGTCTGATCTGAGTTGGTTTGTAATAGAAGGTTATTTTATTTCAGTTGTTTGAACTTTGGGTCATGAATTCACTAGTCATGCTTACACTTACTTTATTTACTCCAGAAATGATGATCATTTGAATCCAGGTTGCCTCAAAGCAAAATGTTAAATTTCAGAACTGTCTTTAAATTATGCATTTATATTTCCTCCCTCACTGCTCTTTGCCAGTGTTTTTACATAATGATACTTCTTAGGAGACCTGGGCCTTTCCTGAACGATGATATTGTAGTTGTTTAAAGAAATACAGAAATTCCTGAAGAATGAATTGGTAATTGATCCCAGTATGAGGATGTGAGTCTATATTTGATCTTTTTACACTGTCTTGAGCTTTGTTCTGGATACTTAATGACGACTCCCATTTTGAATCATTGCAAAATCACAAAGAATTTATTTTTGCTTATGGTGGCATGTAGGGGTCCAATTTAATTTTTTTTTCCACGCGCATGGTCAGTTGTTCCAGTACCTTTTATTGAATACGCCATTCTTTTCCCACTGATTTTGTCGGCCATGCATAAGTTTCCATATACTTGCAGGTCTGTTTCCGGGCACTCTGTTCAGGCCATCCTCAGACCAATACCACACCGCGTTTACTATTGCAGATTTAAGTCCTGTTGTAAGATTAGATGAATCGCTCACTTTTTTCTCCTTTAGGGTCCAGACTCTTTTTGTTCTTTTCTCTTCCTTTTGAATTGGGGAATCAGCTAAGATCCGCAATTGGAACTCTGGGATTTTTAATGCAACTATACTGAGTATATAGAATAATGGGATAGGGATGGGGAGAATTAACATCTTTATGATATTGAGCCTTTCATCCATAAACATTTATGACATCTTCCTTTATGTCCTTCAATAAAATTTCATCATTTTTTCAATGAAGATTTTGCACATCTTTTGCAAGATCTCTTCCTAAGTCCTTCATGGTTTTTGCTGCAATTATGAATACAATCTTAAAAAAATTATTTTCTCATAAGTTGTTGCTGACATATATCAATAATATCGATGTTTACTTATTAATCTTGTATTCAGGAATCTTGATGAACATTAGGACTGAGCATTTTTCTATAGATTCTCTTGGATTTTCTATGCAAATTATCTGCAAATAAGAATAATTTTTTTGTTGTTTTCCAATTATTGCAACTCTTCCTCTTTGACCCCACCTCTTTTATCACATTGCTGAGGAATCCAGTACAAAATTGTGAGTGTTGGGCCTGTTGTCTTTCTTCTGACTTTAAAGGAAATATTTTTATGGTTTCACCAGTTGAAAATAATATTTGTTATAGGTTTTTGTAGCTACCCTTTAGAAGGTTAAGGAAGGATTTTTTTACTCATTAATGGATGTTAAGTTTCATCAAAGTCCCTGAATCTCTTTTGATTATATGGATTTTCTTTTTTTAAATTTATGAATGTAGTAAATTACATTAATAGATTTTCTCATGTTAAGCCATTTATATATTGTTGGGTTTGGTTAACTAATATTTTGTTTAAGATTTTTCATATGTGGTCATGAGTTAGATTGACTTGTACTTTCCTTTATTGTCCTTGTCTGGGTTTAGCATTAAGTTTATACCAGCCTTATAAAATGAGTTGGGCAGTATTTCCAACATTTCCTCTTTTCTAGAAGAATTTGTGAAAATAAAACTTATCTGTTTCTTGAAATGTAGAACTTGCTCAAAAAGCTATTTTTATCCTGGGGTTTGTGTGTGTGTGTACATGTGTGAATATTACTGACTGCTGATTCAAATTCTTTATATATGGTTGTATATCCAGTCATATTTCTTATTTCTACTTGGTTCAGTTTCAAAACATTACGTTTTCATAGGAAATTGTCCATTTTATCTAAGTTTTCAAACAACATAAATTCCAACTATTCTCTTATTACCATTTTAATCTCTGTTGCATCTCTCAAACTCAGGGCCTCAAGCAATCCTCCCACCTCAGGCCTCCCACAGTGCTAGGATTACAGGTGTGAGCCACCAAGCCCAGCCTCTGTTGCATCTCTAATTATGTCCTCTTTTATTTATTTTGCTTATTCAATAACTACTCATATGGCACTTACTACATGCCAGGCAATATTCTAAGGACTTTCCAAATACTAATCCATTTAATCCTTATAATAACTTTTTAATATAGGTACCATTATTGTCATTGTCATTTTACATATAAGGAAACGGTGGCATATAGAAATTCAGTAGTTTTCCCAAGATCATATAACTAGTAAGTTGTAGAGCTGCAATTCACACCTGGTAGTCTGGCTCTAGAATGCATACTTTTAACCCCTGCATTACACAGCTTCTTCATTGTTAATATTGATTTTCTTTTGATTATTTATGATGTTTCTCTTTTTTTCTTGTTCAGTCTTGCCAAATTTTGCCAATTTTATTAGTTTTTGCAAAGATTCAATAGATTCATTTATCCATTTTATTATATGTTTCCTATCTTATTCCTTCTGCTCTTATCCTTACTAATCCTTTCTTCTACTCTCCGTGGATATATTTTTCTTCTATTTAAGTTAGAAACTCAACTCTTTTCAGCCTCCCTAAGACTATAAATTTTCCTCTAAATACTGCTTTACCTATGTATTTCGAATTTTGATTTGTAGTGTTTTTATTATTCCTATCTAAGTATTTTTTATTTTCATGTTTCTTTGACCCATAAGTTGCATGTTCTTAAATTTCCAAAAATATGTTTTTTTAAAAAATGTAGTTTTGAAATTGGTTTCTAATTTAATGCACTTTGACTGGGAAGTGTGGTCTATGAGACACCAGTTCTCTGAAAATTTACTGAGATTTGTTTATGGCCTGGTACTCGGTCAAGTTTTAAAATTATTAGTGATATTTTACCTATTGACTCATCAATTAATGAGAAATTTATGGACATCTCCCAAATTTGATGTGGGTGCATCAATATTGCTTTGCGGATTTTGTTTGCTTTCTTGCTTTAGAAATTTTGAAGCTATTTTTAAAGCTTTTTGCCTTAAGATCTCTTTTGCCTGATACTAGCATAGCACTCCAGCCTGGAATATTAGAGCAGTTTTACATTTGTTTCTGATGAGATCCCAGGGGATTCACTGATATCCAACAAGATTTCATGCAGATTACTTAGTTTGTATTTTCTGAACCATGTGTTAGTATGAATTCACACCACTCACATGTATTACAGGCTTCAGGTTTCTATTTTTCAAAGGACCTTTTTTAGTTTCCCTGCTCTATGTTTTCAGAGTCTAGAGCAAACAGCAAGCCTCCTGACAGCTTCTCTGAACTGGTATGTAAAGTATTTTTAGACTGCTTTTCTTGAACTGGGCAATGCTTTGAAGGTCTGCATTTAAATTGATATTAATACTATTTGTACTTGAATTTTATAGAAAAACAAAGTTTACTTTTATTTTCCCATTTGGCATTTCTGCAGCAAACTTACTTCTTACCATGACTGCTGTGCAGCCTTGGCCAACTATTCCAGATGTTATGCCTTGTTTCTGAATCTGATAAACAAATACCAGAAGAAGCAGGTCAGTTCTTCATTCACTTAATTCTTCAATGAATCTTTGTACTGTTTATATTTGTATAAGCCCACGTTGAATGACTTTATATTTTGAATGTATTGGTTTCTATTAGAAGTTTCTGTTAGCTGTATAGAGCTGCCCCAGGATGCAGTGAGTTAACCCATAGGGATTGAGGAAGCAGTAGTCTGAGGCAGAAACTGCCTCGATGGGATGTCAATGTTCTGGGAAGTTTCCTGATTTAAGGAGGAAGGTGGTAGTGTTGTTCCTCTCAGTGATCCACAGACCACCTACATGAGACTCACCTTAGGGTGGGGTTGGGGGTACACTGGTTATTTCCAGGCTCCACCCCAGGCCTACTGAGTCAGATAGGTGGGGTGGGGGCCTGGCCATCTTCATTTTAACAAGAACCACAGGGACTTCTGATACAAATTAAAGTTTGAGATCCTCTCCTACACTGGATGTTTCCTGAAGATTTTTCTAGCTCTTAAATTCTCTAATTCTTTGACCCTGTTATTGTGTTTAGAAGATTAAATTTCTAGGTAAAGTATTTAAATGAAATAATTTAGTTTTGATGGATTGGGACAAAAATGTATATAGTTGTTTAAAAAAATGAAGAACTCACAAATGACTTCCCCTTAATAAAATCGTACTGTTTAGTACAAACATTAATTTTTATTATAAGCTTTTAAATTTTCATTAGGTGCTGCCTACTTTTATTCACTTTTATAAATGATTTAAGTGACATCAACTCAATGAGACATTTAATACACGAATATAATATATATATTCATTTAAAATATGAGAAATTTTCAAAATCACATAGTATATTTCATCAGTATAAGACCAAATAATTTGTTATGTGTATACTAAGAATATTTTAATCTAAAGCTTTGTGCTTGTTTATACTAACCATATTAAGACCACTTTAAAACATAATCCCTATTTCTATCAGCTAGCATTGAACTTTTTTATTTTATTTTATTTTTTTGAGAAAGGGCCTCATTCAGTAACCTGGGCTAGAGTGCAGTGGTGTCACCATAGCTCACAGCAACCTCAAATTCCTGGGCTCAAGCAATCCTTCTACCTCAGCCTCCCAAACAGCTGGTACTACAGGCGTGCGCCACCATACCTGGCTAATTTTTCTATTTTTTGTAGAGATGGGATTTCGCTCTTGCTCAGGCTGGTTTTGAATTCCTGGCCTCAAGCAATCCTCCTGCCTCAGCCTCCCAGAGTATTAGGATTATAGGCGTGAGCCACCGCGCCTGGTCCACTTTTCACTTTAGACCAATAGTTACATGTAAAGCAAAGCTGGTGTTGAAAAACCACATTTTTCTCTATTGACTTATATTATAATTTTGTGTTCTTATTAAGATTATTTTAATTTCCAAAGAATCAAGAGCACCTTATAAACTGTGTACAGTAACATGTTTATTCAGAACTGTCAAAGAAATGTATAATTTATCTGCTGAATCACTAACCTTATTTTAATCATTGTGGTCAAAATCATATTCAAATATATTACATATTTCCTTTCCTTCTTTGAGGATATTAAAAGTAATTTAACCTCTTCTTGATGCCAAAGGTGATTATTACAAGCATTAATTATTGCGCTAGAGGCTGTTTGTCCCACACTGGGAGCCTGAGTCTATCGATGAGGTTCTTTAAATGCCTGTGTCTTCTTCTGTAGATTTTCTCTCTCTTCCCTTTCTATTGGTTGCTACCTCTGCCTTTTGTGGTCTACCTGCCCTTTTGGAATTATTTGCTTGCAATTAGCAGGGAAACCTCACAACCAAGCTTATTAAAAGTAACAGCTAAGCTGGGTGTGGTGGTGCAGTGCCTGTTGTCCCAGCTACTTGGAATAGCTTGAGCCCAGAAGTTCAAGTCCATCTTGAGCAACATAGCAAGACCTTGTTTCTTAAAAAAAAAAAAAAAAGTAGCACCCACAAAGTCTAAAATTGAATATGAACAGGCTCTTAGTGAGAAGAGCCTATGAGATTCTTCGATGAAATTCCTCTATCATTTCTCTTCAAAGCCAATTCACATTTCAAGATGTAGCTCTCATGCCCCCTTCTCTGTGAAGCCTCCTAAGACCAACTTCTCCCTCTCAGAGAATCATTTTAAAGACTTTAACATAGCTAGTACACTCCCAGCTAAGAACCCAAGCAGTATGCTTATGATCCTAACCACTTCACTAGGATTAAGAAAAACTACCCAAACCTTAGAAATCAGGTGTGGACTAAGAGGAGGCATGTCCTGACAATCACGGGGGCTTGTGGAATGACCTGATCAGGGCTTAATTCGCCAGGCAAATGTGTCAGTGTTTGAACATGCTATTTACTATTTGATTAGAACCCAGATACTATGAAGTTACACATTAATTTTTTAGATTTCTGTCTGGTAGACAGGATCACCTCAAAAGTTATGGTTTAATTACCTTGTAGGCTATTAGGTGTGTATCTGACCTAGAAATTTTATTCTAGTATTCTTCTAAGTGTTTGTAAATTCCCAGTTCTTCAATCGGGAATTCTTGGGACCAACTTTACCATGGTCTTGGCTCCCTCGTTAATGAGGTAAATAATTTTTAAATGTGTTAGTTTTATCTTTGTAGGAGACTCATGTTTTTGACTTTTTAAAAATTATGCTTCGACTAGATACTGTCTTTTACTTATAATAAAGATTGAAATGTTATAGTTTTGACTATCACTTTGATTTTTTCTAGTAATAAAAATACATAATTTCTATTTTTCTCAAGACCAAAATATCTTAGAAGAGCGAGGAAAGAGTTCTGGCTACAAGGAAGTAGTTGTGTGTCCCAACTACTTCCTAACATTATTAACCAAAAATTCCCATAAATCTTTATAAATTTTTTGTGGGGGGTGTTTCTCCAAGTGGTTGTCATTTATGTGGCTGCCTCTCCCACTACTAAAAGTTCATAAAGGACACAGACTTTGTCTTGATAAGTCTGAAATGATGCTTGGCACGGTAGGCTACTGAGAAGAGCTGAAAGAAAGAATCTTGAGTATGTGAAATGCTTTGCAATCTGTAAAGTGTTATAAAATATTTTTTTATAATACTGAAGTGCTTCTTCCTTAAATATTTACTTTCCTCTTCCTAGTTTGGAGGAGGAAATAACAAGAATTCTTTTCCACAATTTTCACATTGGTGGGCTGCCATAAACAACAGCAAAACAGAAATGATGGATTTTAAATTACTTCAAACCAACACAGCATCTTAGGTTCATATTTCCCTTGGCCAAGGTGGCCAGATGAATACGACAGTTTGTTTTTCCTCTTTCCTTAATGTTCTGATGTGAGTGTATTGATCTGCGGTGTTTAAAAACTTTGCTACACTTGAGATTTACTTTGAGGTTGAGGCTTGGAACTGATCTTGGAAACGTAAATCAGCCCTCCAGCAACTTACTTAAATTGAATTATTGCTTCCTATAGTTATTGTTGAAGAAATATACTCTGGAAGCTTTGTAGTCTCTTAATATTGCAGTCCCCAAACCCCAGGCCACAGACTGGTACCACGGGTCCGTGGCCTGTTAGGAACCGGGACGCACAGCAAGAGGCGAGTGGTGGGCAAGCCAGTGGAAGCTTCATCTGTGTTTACAGCTGCCCCCTATCTCTCGCATCACCGGATAAGCTCTGCCTCCTGTCAGATCAGCGGTGGCATTACACTCTCATAGGACCTCAAACGCTACTGTAAACTGCACATGTGAGGGATCTAGGTTGCGGCTCCTTATGAGAATCTAATATCTGATGATCTGAGGTGGAGCTGAGGTGGTGATGCTAGTGCTGGGGAGCAGCTGCAAATGCAGATTATCATTAGCAGAGAGGTCTGACTGCACAATAAATGTGATGTGCTTAAATTATCCTAAAACCATCCCCCGTCTGGTCTACGGAAAAATTGTCTTCTGTGAAACCAGTCCCTTTTACCAAAAAGGTTGGGGACCCCTCCCTGTCTTAATATACATAGCTATCACCAACTAATTAAACAATCAGAAAGAGTATATATTATCTTTGTTCTGAGAAGTTAGTAGTACCTCTGTCTTAAAAGCCTGACTACATTTAGAATCAGCAAAAGTTTCTTTTCTCTAAGATTCATTTTTAAATTAAATGATGCTTATGGCTGTGTTTTCAAAAAACATGAAAACAGAAATCTTAAAAAAAAAATAAAGAAAAAACACCTTATGGTGATAAATGAAATGTCACCTACACACACCTCTCTAAATGATCTTATCAGGTGGGAGGGGAGTTTCACAGGAAATTGCTCGTAGCTCCCACAGTCCACCCAGGGGGAAATCCTGTTTTGAACCAGGTAGCACTAGGGCTGATGGCTGTCGGGAGAAGTAGAATGTTTCCTTCCCCATCTGCTGTTGTTTTCCCTTAAAGGAAAAAACAAATAGAAATTTTTATTTACCATGAGAAAATATCAAAAGAAAAAATTTTCCATTATTTTTACATTCTTTATCTCTTGTCAAGGTAAAGTCTCATTTCAGCACATAAGAATGGGTCTTTCTAAATATACTTTAATCTGTCTGTATCAAGTCCATCCATAATGAGGGGTAAAGGGAGAGGTTTTCACTTTTATTTTCTACACTTCTGTAGAATGTATAGAAATTATTAATATCTACAAGGAACATGGATATATATATATATTTTTAAAAACAATATTATAAAGACAGATAATGGGTTTTAAAGTGGTGAGATTTCTAATTTTTTCTTGATTTGTTTCAAGTGAGCAGCAGGTTTTGGGAGCCTATAGTATAAGATATTAAGGTGGTTCCTTAAAATACTTTTCCCCAATATTGACAGCAGAGGCAGGTTCCCGTGAAACCTCGAGAGATTTTAAAGTGATTAATCAAATCAGGGTCAGTCTTTCTCTACATGAACGTGGCTGACAGGGAATCTCTCTGACAAAGAAGGAACCAAATTGGCAGGACCCACCAGGTGTTGATGTAGGTTTCCCAGTGAGTGGTAATAACCACTCACCTTTTGCCTTTTGCACTGGCAGCTCAGAGACAAAGTCTCAGCTGGAGAAAACAGGATGGTATGTTAGCCTCTTCCACGAATTTTCTCTGCCAAACTTGTGTCAAAACAAGTCATCCTGGGACCAAACCTAGTTTGCACGGATGAGGCTGCAGGCCCTGGCCAGAGTAGGCCACTGGGAGGGGGCGGTGCACACGGGGCCTTCTGCTCAGGACCCTCAGAGAGGCCGGCTGAAGGGAGGCACGTTCACTGTAGCCAGATGAGCATGAGTTATTGACTTGTTTGTCAGTGAAACAAACACTGAATTTTACTGTTAAAATAATCAGCAAATATTCCCGCAGATGTCCTGTTTTGAGACAGTTCATAATATATGCCCATGTATATGCCAGTTTGCCAGTTTGCAATAGATATATTGAGAGTGATTAGTTTGTTTAAACTAGAACAAGGTCTGGTTTACACCACCTCTCTGCTCACAGCCCTCGGTGACGCGGGCCCAGGTCTGTCTATGACGGTATAGCCAGGGCTTCTGGGTCCTCAACAGTCTCCACGGAAAGGTAGCAGCTCCTTCCAGCTCTCATAAAAGACTTCTGCAGGGAGAACCAGGGAAATGTCTTTGACTCATATCTATGTGGTTAATTTGTCTAAGATCCATGATACAACTAGTAACTCCAGTTCCCACACACAAATACTGAGACAGAAACAGCATTTCAGTCGGCCTGATGCAATCTGAAAGTTAAACTTCAGAGTTAGGTAAAGTATCTATTAAAAACACTGACCAAAATTCAATGAAATGACAAATCTCATTTAAGAAAGATGCACATATTGTCTGCTTTATGGTGTAAACTGCATTTGGTACAAACCAAATGTGCAAACAGATGGGCTTAATAACGAAAGAAAGAGCGGGGTTGCTATCAGCCTTGGGAAGCAGAGTCCGCCTTAGGAGGCGCCTCTGACGTCAGTGTTGCCACATTTAGCATCTCAGCAAAATATGCTTGCGTTTGTTTTTTGGAAGAACATGAAGGGATTTTCCCCACTTCTGCTGTAAATATCTACTGGGCAAGGGATCTGGTAAAACGTCTCAAATAAGTCTTTTAAAAGACTGGCGATATTTTGCAAAGGTCACAATCCAAAAAGAACAACTTTTGTCTACATTTCCCCATGTGTCCGTTGACTGACTTCTATTTAATCCTCTCCACTTGTAGATATGGTTCATTTCTTGTTTTTTTTAGAACAATTTTCAGATGCAGGACCGTCATTAGAGGCTTTGCAGATGTGGGAATCGCCCTGGTGGTGCTATTGTTAAGGTCATGCCTCTCTCGTTCTGTTTAGACTTCTTTTAGCATGCGTTGTCTTCAGCCTTGTGTACACAGTGACACTGATTTGGAATGCTTAGCTGTTGTGGTGTCAGAAATGAGACCAGGAACGTCTGGATAGTGTGGACTGAAAGCAAAAACATCCACCGTTTTTCTAGCCGTTCATTTCCAATGCAACCACAGCCATTCAGCAGTCCAGAGAGAACACGACCCCTCTTCTCCTCCATCCTCTTTGGGGCCATCGAGGGTTGGTTCACCTTGGCTCCAGCTGTCCCTCAGCCTTCTCTCTGGTAGGAGTGTGCCCTGTGGCTGTCTTCCCAGCCCCTCTGAAGGCACATTCCCAGTAGGTGCTGGGAGCGTTTGGCTGAGTATGCTCCTTTTTTTCAGCCTTGGCCTTGGTCTGCAACCCTGACCTGGCGAGCAGGCTACACAATAAACCCTTAGCTTGTTCATTCTTTCCAGCTCCTGCCGCTTTCCCCTTGTGAAACTGGCTCTTCCTCCACTCAGCACAGAACCCAAACACCTGATGTCTGCTAGCTTAAAAAAGAACCGAACACAGCGAACTTCTAGTACTTTGGAGTTACAGCTGCATTCAGATGCATCTAATGAGTGCTCAGTAAATGATTGCTGATAGAATGGATAGATGGATGGAGGGAGGAATCAAGTACAATCTCTTCTGGTTTGAAAATGATTTTCTACTTAGATTCTTGGTTTTGGTTCTCCAACATTTCAGATTTTTCTGTTCTGTAAAGTTAAACGATTATGCAAATCGTTGACCCACTTTCAGTGTCCTATTGTTAGTTAGCATGTTCGCAGTAGCACCGTCTGTCTTCCAGTTTGCTCAAAGGTTCTTTAAGCCACCTGCAAACTCAGTTGATGTTTGGGTTTTGTACAAGGGTAGAAAGTTGGATAAACAATGCAAATTGCAAATCCTGATTCAGTTCTCAGTCATGAGAAATTTGTAACCAAATTTTAAACAGGGCATCTTGATTAATTTTCTGGTTAAGAGAGGGTTCAGATACTAAACACATTTACACCCCCGTCAATTTCAACCGGTTCTCTAAAATGTTTTCCTTTACTTAGTAGAGGTAGTTCTCTCCTAAGTGGAGTCTTCGGAACATAGTTTTTTCTTTCTGTGACAGCTCGATACCGTTCCTTCCCCACGGTCAACACTATGCACATCAGTTATTTTAAGGTCCGGTAGGAAGGGCGTGGGAGCCGGGGAGGAATGTGTTCCCTGTGGCTGGCCGTGGGTGGGGAGCCGTGTGAGGTAATGCTGCAGTGGTCGCACGGGGCCAGATGGTGCACTGGGTGCCAGCTCTGACATTTATTTAATAGACAGCGGATGTTTTTGAGCAAAGGGATGAGGTAAGAGCTTCAGGAAGTGGCGTGAATGTCACCTGCAGAGGAGAAGGCTGTAAAGGGTCTCTGACAAGTCTCTAGACAGATTAGCCAGAGCAGGCATGGACGGGGGAGTGGGGGGACACTTTGAGGTGACAGAGTCGAGGACTTGGTGACTGGCTGTGAGGGGTGTGGAATAGAGAGGAATCAATGCTGCTGGGGCTGGGGGTTGAGGAAGTGAAGGTCACTGGGAACAGGGAGGTGGTTTTGGAAACCATCGGTGTGTACAGAAGTGATTGTTCAAGTCCTGGCTCTTCTCTGCACCAGTGTTTGACTTTGGGCCTAGTGAGGCTCCTGAAGGCTCCGTCTCCACATCTCTGAGTCGGGGTTAAATCTCCTTCGTTGGCTTTAGGCCAGTGTCTCCCACACAGGAAATGACATTTAACAGCTACTGCTACTGCTGCTGTTGTTGGAGATCGACATAGACCATTCTGTTGAGTAGTGTCCTGCTCCTTGCTTTGTTCTGTTAAAATAATTTTATTTTCAGGCTTGTGGGGCCCGTTCAAATTGAGTAACTTGCTTGCTCATGAGGGCACAACATATGCTAAACCAAGGAGAATGTCCCACAGGCAAGGACCGGGATGCTCTGCTGAGGTCGGGCGTTTTACAGTAGGTGTACCTGTTCGTCTAAGTTCTGGTTGGCCGGAGCTGTTGCCAGGCTGATTCTGTTTTAAGCAAAATTGGAAAGTCAATATGAACTGGTTATACTAGACTGCCTTCTTTAGAAAAACAAAATTCTCTGTCCTGATTCATCTTCATTTTGCTATTTCAAAACCACGTAGTTGTGGTATGAATATGTAACTTTGTGTTAAATTTAATAAAAATGTTATGAAAGTGGAATGTTCATTTATAGATGATTCTCAGATATTGTCTAAGAATAAAGGAGGGAATCTGTGCCTCAAAGGAGAACTGCATATTGATGAAATCGTCTTCTGCTGTGGGATTGGTGCTCCCTACAAATCGGTGATTTTGGCCTTGGTTTAATTTTGACGAATCCTTATAGGATATTTAATTAAGTGATATTTTGTGGGCTTGAGATGGATCGGGCTGTGGCACAGCAGATAATCGCTCCGTGAGCCTGCCCAGTGCAGGCCTTGCTTCAGCAGGGGCAGTTTCAGAGTGCACGACGTGGGGGCGGGGGCCACCCGTGGTGAGGTGAGGGGCCTTGCCAAGCCCGCTTGCTCGGCCTCCTCCTTCAGCATTCCGGATGAGTCAAGACAAGCTCTGGCATGGCGAAGAGGAAACACCACCTCTGCCAACCTCCTGTGAGACTGCTTCCATTTTGGCCAATTCCACACTCCCTAGATCCACGGAAGATATATTTGAAAAGAAAAGAAAAGAAAAGATGCCTTAGCCAACCTTGGGAAAGAGGACAGAAACAGTGAGCATAGCAGTTGCTGGAAGTTTGGTGCCGCAGACGGCGCAATCTGCCATCCCATTTGTTGATCTCGCATGCCATGCTTCAGTTGGCACCGCTGCTGCCAGGAACCGCCCCCTCCTTTTTCCCTCTGAAGGCAGGGAAGAGGTATTGTGACAGTGTTAACTCTTCCCGCCCTACAGCCCGGAGTGTCTCCTTCCCCACTTTAGGCTTAACAATCTGAGCCACGTCAGGGCCTACAGAAATATTAGAACCAAAGAATTTTAGAAGCAGAAGCGGCCTGAAGGAACTTTTAGAAAAAGAAAAGCAGCACTTAGTCTTCCCAGATTAGACCACATGTGACAGTGGGTAATTTGAATTTTGAAGAATAATGCTCACTAAGGAAATCTGCTTTTACCTACAGCCAGGAATCTGGTCTAAATACTCCTGGCAAATCAGCACGGCTAGGTGGAGGTGGTGCAGGCCTGCCCGGCCTGCCGAGTTAGACCAAGACAAGCGAGCCCAGGTAGGTGGAGGTGCAGCCATAAGGCCTAGGAAGAAGACGGCCAGCCAGCATCCTCAGAGGATGGCAGTGACACTGCAGGAGGTAAATTGACTAGTCCCGGTAATGATTTAGGGAGGGGAGTGCAACTGTTTATTATGTTTCTTAAGAAATCATTCAAAATCACTCGTAACATCTTTCCTGTCTTGATTAATGTGCTTTTGTAGAAATGGGAAAAGCGTGCAATCCAGGGATCATGATGAAGTTCAAAAATTGTTAGCATAAGTGCCGTCAGTGTAGGAAGGAGGTTGCTATCTGGATTGTAAAAGAGATCGTGAATAGCTTTGTTCAGATTAAAGAAGAGGAAGTTACCCTTTTTAGTGAATTAGCTAATTTGAATATATTAATATAAATGCTTAGAACAGTGCCCAAAGTACTGTGTTATTGTGTTGGTTGCTGCTACTACTACTATTGCTGCTATTATTATTGTTATGATTTTCAGAAGCAGAATTTGTGTCGTATAGTGTATTAAATCAGAAAGCATGTATCAAAGTTTACATAACAATTTTGCTCAGAGTCCTCAGCTTAAAAAATATAAAATGGAATTTTCCTTTAAGGAGCTTAATTTTTGGAAATACCCCTGTTGTGATTTTAAAACTGCTTTTCTGCTTTTCTACTGGGTCTGGCCAGGATGAAAGAGAAGCTACCAAGTCAGTGGTCTCCTTCCAGAGCCCAGGGAAGGGCCTTTGCCATGTAACCTCTGGTTTTATGTGAGTGGGATTTGAATATCATAATCAAATTGGGTGCTAGTTTTAGATTTAAGGCCCACAGGATTCAGCTTCTTTAGGCAACAGTCAGATGATCAAAGAATGAGAAGATGACCCCAGGCCCACGAAGGAGATTGTCCCACATACTCTCCTGCCTCCAGACATAGGCACATTTCCCAGGGTTGAACTCAGATCCCTTTGTGATAACCCTGCTGTTCCCTCCACTGTTCAGGGAGCATCCTCTTTAAACCCTTATAAGACTATTGGGTCTGTCCACAGAGTTTAAAGCTATTTACTAGTCAGCATTTTATTGATAATACACAGAAAGAGTTCAGACAATTTGTGCTTTGCCTGTTTTATCTCATGAAATCTCACAGTCCAATAGTTTCCCCATTTTGCACATGAGTTAATGGAGGCACAGAGATGTAAGTACGCTGACCTGTGTGAGCCCAGCCCACCTGGCTCCGGACCTGGAAATCATAACCCCCTTCGGTGTCTAGCTTCTTGCTTAGCCATTTTAGTCTTTGCCTTCCCCACACGTAAGTTAGCCTTGTCTTCGCAAATAGATTATAAACGCTTCAGAGCACTGTATCTCATGCCTGTTTATGAGTGTGTCCCCCCAGCCCCCAGCCTTAAGAAATTATCTGAGGCCTAATATTCCATTTCCCCGGGTGGAGCCTGGAGCAGGTTCTCCTAATTGGACGACTGCAATGATTGGTTGACTGCTGTGAGTTGAAATGCTTCCAAAAATGAACTCTCTCCTGGACGGGCTCCAATGTTTGCCATAGTGTTAGGCTCCGTCCTTTCTTAATGTTTGGCAAATGGTTCCCAGCTGCATAAGTGGCAGCCTCTCTTCTCTGCCAGTGAGTGTTAGGGAAAACCTTTTCTTTTTTTTGGCAAGGACAAGCAGGAACAAGTTGGTATTGGCAGAGGTCCTAGGGCAAATCCAGAAGTTGCCCCTCGTCCTTGATCCTCTGCTGTCCTTTGCACCGCCCAATACCCTGTACAGGTGGCCCCTGGCGGCCCACCTGGACCTGCACTCTTTGATGAAAGTGGGCCCAGCCCTCTGCCCTTTGCCCCTCTTCCTTGAGGCTGCTGCTAACTATTAATCTGATAAACAAAGGCAGGTTTATTGTAATCCCTCTGGGTACATACTTGCATTTTAAAAGGAGATAATTCTTTAACTGTTCTGCTATTAGGCAGGGCTATGCAGGAGATAAACTAAGTGACACCCTGTATGGGAAGCAGGGTTTGGTGTAGAAAAGACTCCAGGGTCCGAGTAATCCTGGGTTCAAATTCTGACTCCACCCCTCACCAGCCATGTGACCTGGCCAGCTTCTCCAAGCCCCAGTTTCTTGTCTGGAAAATGGCACAGTGTCTGGCACAATAAATATTAGCACTCAGGCCAGTTATAGCCCCTCAGTGAGTAGTCCCTTGAAGTCTTCTCCCCTCAGGTGGCCTCCTTCACCACCCACAGGGAGGCTAATCTTGATTTACATGTCTTTGCATTGCTGTCAAACTAAAAACATAATGATTTTTGTATCTTCTTTAATTTTAACATGTTCTCAGCTTGGGATTTTTTAAAAACATTTTAAAATTGTGAAATATAACAGAGAAGTGCATAAAATACATATGCACAACTTAGCAAATAATTATGAAAGTGTCTGGGCACAGTGGCTCACACCTGTGTTCCCAGCACTCTGAGAGGCCAAGGCTGGAGGATCCCTTGAGCCCAGGAGTACGAGACCAGCCTGAGCAAGAGCGAGACCCCGTCTCTACTAAAAATAGAAAAATTAGCTGGGCGTCCTGGCTCGTGCCTGTAGTCTCAGCTACTTGGGAGGCTGAAGCGGAAGGATTGCTTAAGCCCAGGAGTTTGAGGTTCCTGTGAGCTATGATGATGCCTCTTTACTCTACCGGGGGCAACAGAGCGAGACTCTTTCTCAAAAAGAAAAAAAAAAAGTGTCACTCATGTAACTACCACCCTGTTCAAGAATTTGAAGGCTCTTGTTTAAAGTGGTGTCTGTATGTAAGGCTGTGGTTCTCAACTGTGGGCTATTTTGTTCCCAGGAGACATTTAGACATTTTCGGTTGTGGCATCTGGAGAGGTGCTACCGGCATCAGTAGGTGGAGGCCAGGGATGCTACTAACCCCTGCGGTGCACGGGACAGCTCCCCACAACAAAGCATTATCTGGCCCAAATGTCAATAGTGCCAAAATTATGAAACCTTCTAGTAACACAATCCACTGTTCGGAAAACACCTGATTTTCAGAAACACAATGCTTCAGCAGGAGATGAATTTTGAGGAAAAAATTTGGACACTTAAGAAACCTGTTGTTGTCAAATCTTAGGTTTACAAGACATATTTTTAATAATGCTATCCCACTCGACTAATTGTTCTCAGAAAGGAAAAAGAAAAAAAGCCAGCCAGAATTTCAGATGAGGGATCTGAAATTAATAGATCTCGCTGATGGCATCAATCAGTCTCTATGCTTTCATTGCCGCCAAGTGCTTTTAATCTCTGTCAGTTTGCACCAATCTTGGGAATCAGATACTGTACGAGTGAGAAGCCAGACGTGTTCCATTTTACCATTAATTAAACAGCAAATAAATTAAATGCTGTACTCTTTCCAACAACTTGTTCCAGCTCCTTTGCACTTGTAACTCTTTGTCTTCATTTATTACAGGATTTAGTCATTCGTATTATTTTTATTCTTGGCAACCTGACAGCGAAAAATAACCAGGCTCGGGAACAATTTTCCAAAGAGAAAGGGAGCATCCAAACTGTGCTGTCATTGTTCCATACGTTCCACCAAGTCGATCTGCATTCCCAGAAGCAAGCCTGCGAAGGCGCAGAGCTGCCCCAAGCGCAGAGGCCACCGTCAGAGGCGGAGGACGTGCTCATCAAGCTGACCCGCCTGCTGGCCAACATGGCCATTCACCCGGGCGTCGGCCAGGCCTTGGCTGCCAGCCGGCCAGCAGTGGGCCTGCTCCTGACCACGCTGGGTGAGAACCGGGGCTGCTGGCTGCAGCTGGGGCTTCCGCAGCTCTGAGACAGTTCTGTGGTTGGGGTGTGGTGAGGATTTCATTAGTACAAGTGGCTGACTTGGAAGAGTTTTCCTAGCTGTGTGAAGGAAAATTCCTCTTCTGTTCAGAACTGCCTTAAAAGTAATCCAGATTAGAGAAAGAAAAAGAAAACATAGTAATATAGATTATTACTAAAACCCACTGAATTGTATACTTTAAAAGGGGAAATATTATGGTTTGTGAATTATATTGCAATTTTAAAAAATTACACTGATCAAATGAACAAAAATTGGCTAAACTAACCCTAAAGAGTTTAAGATCCCAAATTTTTCCTGGGGCAATCCACATGATTGGAGTTAATTTCTTTTTTTTCCTTCAGGTTCTCGTATTATCTGTAATTACAGACCCCAGTCATTCAGTTCTTATCTCTCCCCTTGTGTTAGTCCACCGGGCTGCCATAGCAGAATGCACAGACTGGGCAACTTAAACAATGGAAATGTATTTCCGATACTTCTGGAGGCTGGGAAGTTGAAGATCAAGGTGCCAGCCAATTCAGTTCCTGGCTTGCAGACAGCCACCTGCTCTCTGTGTGCTCACGTGGCCTTTCCTTGGTGCAAGCACTTGGAGGTGGTGAACACTCTCTCTTTCTCTCTCTCTCTCCCTCTCTCCCTCCCTCCCTCTCTTCCTCTTCCTCTTCTCTCTCTCCTCTCTTTCTTCCTCTTCTTACAAGATCACCAGTCCTGTAGGATTAGGACCCCACCCTTGTGAGCTCATTTAACTCTATGCCTCTTAGAAGCCCTACCTTCAAATACAATCATATTGGGAGTAAGGCTTCAACACAGGGATTTTAGGGGGACACCATTCAGTCCATAGCACCCTTTGCTGCTTTTCGGGCCTGTCATTTCTCACAGGCACCTCTGCCTGCTGGTGCGTAGGGAATTAACTGCAATCCAAGGCAATCAATTTAGCCACTACTAACTAGACTTGTGAAGATTTTATTGTTGTGAAAGGAACAAAAATGATGTTTTGGAGGAATCTGTGAAGCCCCACCCCACCCCCTTAGTCAATTTGAGAACCATTGATCAAGTCCTATCAGCAGAATCAGCCCTGTGCTATGTGTTGCAAGTTTGTTTTAGTCTGCTCAGACTGCCATAACAAAATGCCATAAATTTGGTGGCTTAAACAGCAGAAATTTATTTTCTTACAGTTCTGGAGACCAGAAGTATCCAAGGTCAAGTTGCCAGCAGGGTCAGTATCTGGAAAGGGCTCTCCTCCCGGCTTGTAGATGGCCACCCTTTCCCTTGCCCTCTAGTGGGAAGAGGGTGTGCTCTGGGTCTCTTCCTCTGTTGGATCAGGGCTGCCCGATGACTCATTTAACCTTTATCATCCCTCACACCTACCTCCAAATACGGCCGCACTCGGGGGAGGGCTTTAACATATGAATCTGGGGGAGACGCAGACATTCCGTCTATAGCCAGGTTCTGGAAATACAGGCAGGTATCTGTTTCAATGGATGTCTGGGGCACAGACAAGACCCACACAGCTGTGGGAAGTGCCAGAAGCAAGGTGCACATGGGCCTGAGGGCTGAGGGGCAGAGCAGCCGCGCCCAGCTGTGGGTGTGTAAGTGACAATGCCTCACTTTATCAGGGAGCTTTATAGTTTAAAGGGGTGTTTTTGTATTTATCACCTCACAACAATGTGCGGGGAAGTTCTTATTATTTTCAGCATCTTACGATAAACAGGCTCAGTGAGATATATTAACTTTCCCAGGTCCCTGAGTTAGTAAGTGGCAGTCACCGAGTCCCAAACCTGTACCCCTCTGCTCTATTCATCACTTGTTGTTGCTGTCTCAAAAAAGGATTCTTAAATTCTGACCAAGATCTGCCTCAATGACTTATCACTTCCATGTCATAATTCAGAAATCTACGCATTTAGTCGTGAATTCCTTTCCAAGCTGCTGACTGCACATCAAACCCTGTGGGAGAACATGTATCCAGCTATTGCAGAAATTCCGTTTCTGGCTGGGTGCGGTGGCTCACGCCTGTAATCCTAGCACTTTGGGAGGCCAAAGTGGGAGGATCACTTGAGCTCAGGAGTTCGAGACCAGCCTGAGCAAAATAGTGAGACCCGTCTCTACAAAAAATAGAAAAATTAGCCAGGCGTGGTGGCTCGCTCCTGTAGTCCCAGCTACTCGGGAGGCTGAGGCAGGAGGATCCCTTGAGCCCAGGAATTTGAGGTTGCAGTGACCTATGATCATGCCCCTGCCCTCATGCCTGGGCAATAAAGCAAGACCCTGTCTCTAAAAAAGAAAGGAAGAAAAGAAAGAAAATCAGTTTCTGTAACAACCTCAGAAATTTCAGCATTTGAATTGTAACATTTTCCTATCCGCTGAGGCTCCTTTCCCTTGTGGAGGACCAGCTCTTCTGGGGGGCCAGGTTATGACTGCTTCAGAGGCAGCTGTGGAACTCATTCGAATACCCAGAAACTGATTCTCTAAAATTCCATTAAAGTCTTGAAATCTGCCTTTTAACTCTTTCTCTGCCCCAGGTGAGTTTTCTGCCCCTTAAATGTTGAGACCCAGTGCTTCAGGAAACCACTGGGAGCCTCTCTGGCTCCTGAGGAAGTAGAGAAGCCTGAAGAACACTGAGTTCATCTCGTGCAGGGTCTCGTTCATCTCGTGCAGGAACACTGGGTCCATCCCTTTACCTGACTGCAGCCACCTGGGAAGGGCCTGAGGACCAGACCTCAAACACCTGGGTTGGGGACACATGATTGTGAACAGCCAAGTGAAGGAGTTTATGTATGATTCGTTTTCCCACCATTGTTAATATTCACGTATAAAGTGGGAAAATTCCTGGTTTTATATATATTTTATCAGCTTAGAAATTACATTTCTACCCATAAACTAAGGTAAAATGAACAACTTGCTTTTGACTCTAAAGAAGGTGATGCTTTGGGGCAGAAGAAAGAGGCTGGGAAGCAGATTTGACCCAAGAGGGTTAAGCCAGGGCTAGCCCGGGTCCCCAGGCCCATCTGCTCCATGCCTCCCTCACCAGGTGTTCTGCCTTCATCATGTGGGGGATTCCCAGGTGAGTCTTCCCAGTGTACCCCCAGAGGTCACTGGAACTCAGGAATAGCTTGCTTTTCTTTTTTTGCTCTTAGGTGACAAATGAAACTTATTAGGTGGTTCTCCAATGTCCTTGCACATAAGACCCACACGGGGAGCTTGTTAAAGGCAGAGATTCTCGGCCCTACCCTCAGAGGCTGTGATTCATCAAGTTAGGTGTGGGGCCCAGGGATCTGCATTTTAAAATGCTCCCTGGCTGGTCCTGATGCAGGTGGTTGAGGGCCTCCTTTTGAGAAATGCCTTAGTCTCTGCCGAGTTAGAGCTCAGTGCTATGTGAGGTTGAGCAAAAGTGAAGAAACCTTGCTCTCCGCTGATTGGGCAGGGCCTCCAGCCTACCATGCCTTGGGCAGCTTGTGCAAGCAGGTGACCCCTGTCTGTTCCATCTCCTGAAAGATTTTATCTTCAAATAAAAGCTTATAGGAGGGCAAAAGTCACCCTTGACAGAGGGTCACCCACTTCCACCTTCCCCGTACACAGCCCAACTGCTGGGGGAATTTCTGAGCCCTCCCAAGCCCTCTCATCCTGGTCCCTGTTGATTTCCCACGTGCTTTATCTGCATCAGCGGACTGGTGAGCAGATTCCAGGAGAACGCTGCTGCCCCTCTGACCGGCCAAGCAGCTCAGGGCAACCCAAGGGCAGCAGCAGGCTGTGACTGGGAACCTTGCAGGGGCCCACGTACTGGTCTGCTTGTGCCCACTGAGGTCAGAGCAGCTGCCACCCTGTTTATCCTCAGAGCTGAGCACTCCTCCCAGCCTGATGGCTCTTGCTGCATGGCACTGTCCCCCAGTCACATGGGAAAGTTATCCTTTGGGGTCATTTTTTTCCCACCTCCCTCATCCCTGTATGCTTCACAGAGAAGTTGCCTGTACCCCAGGACTTGCCTAGAGAAGACAGTCTCATTGCAGAGGGTCTTTTAAAAATCAAAAATGTTTCTGGTAAGAACCAGCAGCTCTCTCAGTCAGCCCCTAGTCTCAGAGATTTGCTGACCTAGTGGCAAGCTCCAAATTCCAGATTCTGTTATATCCACAAGTCAGTTACGGAGGGTGGTGTGGTT
Organism: Avahi laniger; assembly: GCA_963575035.1. NCBI lineage: Eukaryota > Metazoa > Chordata > Mammalia > Primates > Indriidae > Avahi > Avahi laniger. The sequence goes on from CAUYSK010084804.1 coordinate 81,501, forward strand.
TTCTCATGCTTTGCGGAGGCAGATTTATTGCCCCAACCAGCTCTGATGGGAACTCAGTAATGCTGAGTCCTTGGCCTGAGCAGGGTGTTATGGAAAAAGTAGGACAGTAGGGTCAGGCAGACCTGGATCCAGATGTCTGCTCTGTGAAGTCAGGCAAGGTATTTAACTTCTCTAAGCCTCAGTGTTCTCACCCCCCTAAATCCATCTGTTGAAATCCTAACCCATAATGTGATGGCATTTGGAGATGGAGCTTTTGGGAGATAATTAGGCTCAGATGAGGTCATGATGTGGGGCCCTCATGATGGGATCAGTGCCCTTAGAAGAAGAGTTCTCCATCTCTCTCTGCCATGTGACGACCCAGGGAGAAGTCAACCATCTACAAGCAGGAAGAGACCCTCACCAGAACCTGAGCATGCTGGCACACCGATCTGGGACTTCCAGCCTCTGCAGCTGTGAGAAAATAAATTTCTGTTGGTTCAAGCTACCCAGTTTATGGTATTTTGTTATGGCAGCCGTAGGTGACTGAGACAGATGCACCTTTTGAGAATAATTATTGTGGGTTTAAATGCTTGTAAGTGCACTTAAAGCATTATTAGTAATTAACTTTCATGGGGTTAAATGCATGTCAAGTGCTTGGTACTCTTCATGATAGGTGCTTAGTAGCTGTGAGCGCCCACCCTCTTGCCCCAGATGCCATTGCTGCTGCCCAAGCATGCGGTCCTACAGGAAGTGGGGACACATCAGAGCTACTCTGCATTTTCCCAGCAAGCTAATGAATTTTTCTACAAAGACAAGAGAAAAAACATCCCCACATTGCCCCAGTCTGGGGTGGAGGGAACAAGTGCTGTGGGCCTCTCCTTGCCCAAGAGTTAGACATTCACTTGACTGGCTTCCTGGGAGCTTTCATTCCCAATGGCCCATCTATTATTTTAACAAACATTTACTTAGCACCCACTATGCACTCTTTTAAGCCCTTAATGAATATTAACTCATTTAAACTGTGTAACAACAACTCTACAATGTAGGTGCAATTATCGCCCCCACTTGACAGTCAAGGATCCCGAGGTCCAGGGAGGCTGAAGGACAAGGTCGCACGGCCAGTGAGTAGAAGCACCAGGATTTGGCTCTAGAGTCATGGCCAAGGAAAAGGGGGATAGTTTTGGGGGTCCTGTGTTCCTTCTTTTATCTTGTCTCCCTCAAAAATAATTGGGATTCTGTCATAGATTCCCTAGAAAACCGAGGCCACTAGGATATTATTACCTTGCTGTAGAATCCATACCAGAGTCCAAGCTAATTCAGTTCCTGTTCCCTTCCTGGAACTTACACTAAAAAGCAGGCACCCGGGGCTCGTTTATTGCTCTCTCCAAGCAGTCACCGAGTGTCTACCACGCGCTGCCCTGTGCTGGCCGCTGCGGGTGGACAGCCCACTGGCTGAAGGGCCAGTATATGTCTGTAGCTGAGCCAATGGCTGAGTTTTCCTTTGAATGTAGTGAGTTATAAAAAGGCTGTTTAATGAAAAGGAAAAGAAGGCCAAAAGATACGATAATTAAGTCAGAGAATTGAAGAGCTGGCACCATCCCCTCACTCAGCTCACGGCCCCCCTGCTTGTTCCCTGAGAACCTTTGGTTTCACACAAGAGGTAACGGGCACTTCCTGTCCAGTACAACACAGCGGGCACGTCATGGGCAAAGGACACCCCTCCCAGGTGTCCAGAGCGGGTGCTGGCCAGGCGGAGGTGGCAGCTGCAATCCGGCACTGGGTAGACATGTGCAGGGCGTGAGGGGAGGGGCAGAGGCCATTCAAGTTGCTGTGACTAGTTCAGTATCACCAGGCTCGTGACTCTTCTCTGATCCGAAGACGATTATATCCAACTGCCTGCCCTGCCTCTCCTGTGGGTGCTTGGTAAGGACCTCAGATCAAAAGCTGAACTCACGACCTCCTGGCCAGCTTTCCCTCTTCCTTAATTCAGGGAATGTGGTCAACATCTACTCAGTTATGTGAGCCAGAAACCGAGGGCCCAGCTGGCTGGCTCCTCTCCCTCAGCCCTCAGTCAGCCTCCACCCGGGACAGTCTGTCCACTCCGCTCCATCTCTACTCACCCACGTGTAAGCTCTGTTGCTGCTTCTGGAATACTCCCGGCTGCATGCCTGCATCTGCTCTTCTCTGCACTGCGGCCAGAGCATCAGGGGATGGTCTGGAGACTGGGCGGGAGGCAGGGACAGAATCACTAAGGGTCTGATGTGCTAAGCTATAGGGTTCATTCACTCATTTGTTCATTCATTCTTGCATTCAGCACGTAGTTATTGAGCACCCACCATGTGCCAGACGCTGTTCTAGGTGCTGGAAACACAGCCATGAATAAAATAGACAAATCCCTAGTCCTCATGGAGCTAACATTTTCCCATAGAACATCAGGTGGTCGTATATACACCGGGGAAAATTAAAGCAGGGGACGGGGAAAAGAGAATAACAGATGCTATTGTACAGAGGGTGGTACTACAGGGTGGTTGAGGAAAGTATGTCCAACAAGGTGGCATCTAAGCGGCAGCTCGAAGGACACGAGGAGAGAGCCAAGTGGGTCACTGGAAGAAGAGTGCGTTCCAGACCGAGGGATTCACAGTGCAAAGGTTCTCCAGCAGGGTCATGCTGATGTGCTCACAAAAGCCAGGAGGCTGGCAAAAAGCCAGCAACAGGCATTGGCACTGTGGCTGGAGGCCACAGGTAAGGCCTGGGGCGGCCCAGGTGGGGCCTGTGGGCCAAGTGAGGCGGAGCCATTGGTGGGTTGTGAGCTGAGTGCCATGACCTTACTAGCTTTTAAAGGATCTCTGTGTTGAGAATAGACTTAGGGAGGCAAAAGTGGAAGAAGAGAAGTCAGTAGGGGATGGTAGTGAGGAGGTGAGAGGGGATCAGAGCCTGGGTGTTTGGACGACAGGCTGATAGTCACAGATGGATCATTCTGCCAGGAGGTGGGGGTGTGGAAACAGAGTGCAGATGCAGCTGGTGGCGCCCCTGGGAGAGCCTGAGGACGGGGCAAACTGGAGGGATTAGAGGCAGCTCCACTCCTTGGGGTACTGGCCCCTTCGCTTTACTTCCCACACAGATCAGCCTGACTTTTCCAGACCTCCCGGCAGCAAGAATTGACCTTGGAGTGTTCTTCCTGCCCTGGCCAGAGCGGTCCCTTGTACTTGGTACACTTCCCTGCAGGAAGAGTCAGGGAGAATAAAGCGGCAAACGGAGCCTCCAGTGCCTTTGCACAGACCTTGCCCGGGACAGCGGCTCGGTGCTGTTGCTGCAGTTACGTCATTGGTTCTACACCTGCAGTGAGTCTTTGATCCCTTTGTCTGCACTGTGTTTCAGAATACAAGTCACTCGATGATTGTGAGGAGCTGGTGATCAATACTACAGCCACAATCAACAATTTGTCTTACTACCAAGTGAAGAATTCTGTAATTCAAGACAAAAAGCTGTATATTGCTGAATGTAAGTTTCAGAGTTGGGTTTGGATAAATGCATGCTCATTTAAGGTTTTAATTTTACTAACTAAATACAGAACTGGAGGCATTAATATATTCTGATTTCTGGTACAAATATCTTAGAGCCTGATCGGATTTTAAGAAATTAGAACGTGGGGTAATTAGACTATGGAAAAATTAGTTTCTTAGTTCTTGCTCAAGTTCCTTACAGTTTGTATTTTATTATTGTGTTTAATTTTTAAATCATCAGTATTTAGTATGGTATTGGTTTCCATTAGCCTTAAATTAAAACTTAAATTCACTGATTTTATTTCTTTGGTGGTCACCAAATCCAGTGCTCTTAAAGCTGCTCGCAAGTAACAACATGGATGGAGTCCTGGAGGCCGTGCGCGTCTTTGGAAATCTCTCCCAGGACCGTGACATCTGTGATTTCATTGTGCAGAACAATGGTGAGTTAATGACACTTAAATTCATAAATGTACACTTCTTGGCAATAATCAGCTAAGTGCTTTTGGAGCTTGGGTCATTACCACGTTATACTTATTTCTGCTTTGAGACATGTAGAGTTTTATGTTGCACTCTGTACATAAGGCTCCTGGCTCAGGGTGCCAAGATGGACCTCGGCAGTGTTCCCCTGTCCCTTGTGAATGGCCTCTGCAGAGATGGTGTGTGTATGTGTGTGTGTTTAATGGAAACAAATAATCTGCACTTATCATTTCTGCCCATGGGAATGGACTCAAGAGACATTCTCTTTCATGTACTACAATGTCCATTACATTTTGCTTGTAATAGCAAAAAGTAAAAACAATCTAAATGTCCATCAACAGGCAAGTGGATAAATACATTATGGAATATTCATGCAACCAAATGTTCTACAGCATTTAAAATAAGTGAACTAGACATCCACGTATCCACATGGGTCAACCTCAAACACAATAACATAGGTGCAAAAAAGCTAGCAATAGGAGGATATATACAGAAGAATGCCACGAATATGAGTTTTAAAATATGCAAAGCTATCTTGAATACTGCTTATGCATATGTATTCATGTAGTAATGGTATAAAGCATAAATAGTATTTAGAAATGATAAACTCCACACTTAAGATAGAGTTTACCTTTGGAGGGAAAGGGATGTCTAAAAACATAAAATTGGATCTGTAATGTTTTTATTTTTTATTTTTAATTGGTAAATAAGAACTGTATGTATTTACCATGTATAGCATGTTGGTTTGAATGCAATATTTTATTTCTTAAACTGGGTGGCAGATTCCCAAGTATTTATACTAACATACTCTTTGTCTCAAATATGTCATGTAAGAATAATAATTTTAAAAACTTAATTATCCATGTTCATGATAGAAAATTCAGACAATGCAGATATTAAATATAAAAAGCAGCAGCAGCCAACTGTCACTCATTATCTCACTCCCCCGGAGATAGCTGTTAACATTTTGGTGTGCGTGTTATACTCTTAAGAGTACATATGTATGTGACGTAGCCTTTGCCAAGCTCACTTCCCAACCCAGTCAATAGGGCCGAGGCCACAATAGGGCAGCCCCCTCTCTGGTGGTCAGTACAGTGGGAGGAGGCAGAACGCACACCTTGTCCATTCTCCTCCGGCCCTTTGCTCAGAACCTGCTGTGGGATGGAAAAACAGGACAAAGAGTTCCCAGTTCCATTTCCTAGGAGTAGGAGAAAAGGATTCCCCTGAGGCAGGAGATGTCCCTACACTGGAAGCCCTGCCTTGGCACAGGTTGGTTTCCAGCAGTCTGAGTCTTAAAGGTGGCCCTGGGAGACTTCAAGGATGATCTCACCAGGAGCCAACTCCCTTTTTCCGGGCTGTGTATTTAAAGAGAGTCGTTGCTGGAGGTTCAGAAAGGCCCTTGAGAACAACCAGCAGTTAGAGATGAATGTCACCTGTGCTCCCTCCTTTCCACCAGCAGGGAGTCTATGACCACCCTGGAGAGGGAGCTGCTGTCTAGGTCATGTGTAGCAGCATCTGGGAAATAGGGGAGCAGGCTCTGGGAGTGGTGGGTGTAGGGGAACCCACTGCTGGGTGGTGGATAAAGCCCTAGGAAGAATAAGTTAAGACCCTTAATAGGGGTTCCAGCTTTGCAAGCCACGCCCCATTTCCCCGGTGCCATTTATAAAACAAGAGACAGCTGAGAACCCTGAGCCTTCACTGGTCTGCATTTCTTCTCTGCCTTCCCAGTACACAAGTTCATGATTGCACTGCTGGATGCTAAGCATCAGGATATTTGCTTTTCTGCCTGTGGTGTTCTCCTAAATCTCACTGTGGATAAAGACAAGCGTGTCATCCTAAAAGAAGGAGGTGGCATTAAAAAGTAAGTTTCAAGGCATGGAGTTCTTACTCACTCAGGGTGCAAAGGATATAGTTTTCTCGGAACCTTGGGCCCCTCTTGTCATTTGTCCGGAGCAAAGGTATTTCAACATTTGGAAGCCCCAAGCTGGGGCAAAAATGGGGATTTAGGTTCCACTGGGCACTTAAAATAATTAAGAAGTAGATTATTGCTACTTTTGTAGCCACTTAAATTTGTAGATAAGAAACTTTTTTAAATGATCACTGAATTACATATAATGCATATTAAATATCATGCTAAAATATTAAAATTAAAAACATTATGACCTAATAACTTCTCAATTTGGCTTTTAATAACGCAGGTTAGTGGATTGTTTAAGAGATTTTGGTCCTACTGATTGGCAGCTGGCCTGCTTGGTTTGCAAAACTTTATGGAACTTCAGTGAAAATATCACTAATGCGTCATCGTGTTTTGGAGCTGAAGACACCAACACACTCTCAGTCCTGTTGTCATCATTTTTAGGTAAGACTCCTGACTATGATGAGTTTGAGTTTTATCAGAGTGAGATCTTTTTCCATGACCTGTATGGATAAATACTGGTATGTATTTGGGTCACTATATTTCTATAAGTAACAGGAGTGTGTTAAAGATTATTATAATTTGGAACTATCTGGAAGAGGTTGAATGTTATTTATAATAGGGACAGAAGAACTTTTAACTCATTGGATACTGTCATGATTTCTTCTATGGCTTTTTTTTTTTTTTTTTTGAGACAGAGTCTCACTTTGTTGCCCTGGCTAGAGTGAGTGCCGTGGCGTCAGCCTAGCTCACAGCAACCTCAAACTGCTGGGCTCAAGCAATCCTACTGTCTCAGCCTCCCGAGTAGCTGGGACTACAGACATGCACCACCATGCCTGGCTAATTTTTTCTATATATTTTTAACTGTCCAATTAATTTCTTTCTATTTTTGGTAGAGACGGGGTCTCGCTCTTGCTCAGGCTGGTCTCAAACTCCTGAAACAAACAATCCTCAAACAATCTGCCCGCCTTGGCCTCCCAAAGTGCTAGGATTACAGACTTGAGCCACCCCGCCGGGCCTATGGCTTTTATGTTTTTTTTGCATTTTCTGTAGAGTACATAAACATAAGAAATCAGCATAAATGTATTTCTGTTGTTTAAAAGTATACATTGTTGTAATTGAGAAAATATGGCTAAAAGCCACACTGAATTGTTATGCTTTTAAATGAATACACATTTTAATTAGGTTTAATGTGGGGGAGGGTTTGTGAAACTACTCAGCATTACAGTGGTGTTAATATCCTTGAAAGGTAGGAAATCACTGATACAAACCAAAGGAAAAAGGATCATTTCTTACATTTAAAAAAATTTCTATTTTTAGGAAAATTTTTTTCATCCTGGGTTAGATCTAAAAACAATTATTTGGGTCAGTAAATGAGTTGAGTGTTTTCAGCAATTTTTTTCCCAAAATGAAGATGTGCTCATCGCTTCCCAGCCACTGCACTGGGTCAGTGACTCCTTGTGGAAAGGCTCATTGTGACTCAGAGCCATGAGTTGGAATCCTCTAGCTGTCACGGGTGGTGTGATTCAGACGAGAGAATCTCATAGCCTGTCTTTTCATCTCTAAAATGGTGGCATGACCCCTGTCCTGCCCCAAGGAGTTATGTGGCTCCAACAAGCATCCTGAGAGCATAATGGGAAGACCCAGAAGGCTTGTATTGTAGTCAGACAGTTCTGAGTCTAAGTTGTCACCTTATCCCTTACAAGTTTGTTTTCTTTTTTTCTTTTTTTGAGACAGAGTCTTGCTGTTACCCAGGCTAGAGTGCAGTGGTGTGATCATAGTTGATTGCAACCTCAAATTCCTGAGCTCAAGTGATCCTCCTGCCTCAGCCTCCCACGTAGCTGGGACTACAGGCACCTGCCACCAGATCTGGCTAATTTTTTAGAACATTTTTTTGTAGAGATAGAGTCTTGCTATGTTGCCCAGGCTGGGCTTGTACTCCTGGCCTCAAGCTGTCTTCCCACCTTTGCCTCCCAAAGTGCTGGGATTACAGGTGTGAGCCATCAGCCCCTTTACAAGTCTTTAAATCTTGGGCTTAACCTCTCTGAAATTGTGTGTAATCATCTCCAAGATGGGGATAGTTAATGTCCTCCTTGCAAGGCTGGTAGGATAACAAATGAGCAGATGTGTACAAAGAGCTTAAAACAGTGCTGACACATAGCAAGTCCTCAAAAGATGACTAAAGTGCTTTGTAAACTCTTAAGACGTTACAATGATATATTATTAAACAGGAACTGAAACTCAGAAGTTATTTGAAAGAACCAGGTTTGCTAGGTTGATGTGAAATTTGCTTTTTTCCAGGTAAATATAATTTTGTTTGTGTGTTTTAAAACATAAGAAAAAAATGAGCATGATTTTAAATTGAGGTTCGCAGTCTGCTCTATAAATATCAAGCTTTCTCAGGTTGCAGGGAGCAGAAGTGCATGCTCAGGTTGTCTTAATCCCGTTCTCAGTGGTGGCCGAGCATTGAAATCAGCTGTGGAGTTGAACAACTTAAACACCTTCCTGGCCCCGTCCCTAGGAATTCTGATTCAGTAGCTCTGGGGTGAGGCTGAGAATCTGTTTTAAGAAGTTCCACAGGTGAGTCTGATGTGTAGCCAGGATTGAGAACCTCTGCCCTGGTTAGTGAAGGAGTTTAAGGGGAAGGATGTACCGGGGGGAAGGAAGCCAGGAAACAAGATATTGCCCAAAGCTTCCCAGAGGCCCACTCAGAAGAATTCTGGGTCGACCCCCTCAGCAGCAGACATCATGAGCTCCCCTCCAGGCTCCCTGTTCTGGAGACCTGGTTCTGCTTTCTCTCTGTTGTCACAGAAAAAGTTCTGTCTTCTCTCCCTCCTTCTCCCTCTAGGTTCCTGCTTGGCCATGGCTTCACTAGCTGCACTCAGCGTGTGTCCCTCTGGTCTCCTCTGCTGGTGCACTTTTCTGTGTCCCCCGTGCAGGAAGAAAATGCGATTGGTTCAGCGAGTCACTCTGCTGTGGTGTAGGGCTTTCCTGCCCCTGTGACAGGCTCCCTGTGGCTTCCTTTGTTACCTACACCTGGGGCAATCAGCCATAAATAACAAGGATGGCGGGGCCATGAGGCACAAAGATGGGTCAGAAGCAGGTGTGGGATGGCTGGTGTCTCAGCAGGGGGCAGTGTACCTGGAAGGCACTTGGCTTGAGTGGGCTTATTACAGTTGCCCCTCGGTATCCGCGAGGGATTGGTTCTGGGACCCCCCTCAGATACCTAAATCCACAGATGCTCAAGACCCTTATACAAAATGGAGTAAAATTTGCATAGAACCTATACGTATCCTCCTGTATACTTTGAATCATCTCTACATTACTTATAATACCTAATACAAGGTAAATGCTATATAATAGTTGTTATACTGTATTTTTAAAAATTTGTATTTTTATCATTTTGATCTTTTCAAATACTTTCAATCTGTGGTTGGTTATGGGAACTCATGGATGCGGAGGGCCAACTGTGCTCCACTCCCAGCTTTCTCTTATAGTCAAATTGAGCATCTACTTGTGCTTCTCCAACCTCTGTGCCTTTGCACATGCCGTGTTCCCTGCCTGCCTATCTAAATGCTGCCTGTCCTCGCAGGCCCTTCTTGGATAGCTCTTGAAGCCCACAGTCATAGTCTAGTGATAGGAAATCTGTACTTCTTTACAGTAATTAATCATGAACTCTAACTTTTCCTGTATTATTGTTTTATCTTATTTCCCCACTCCCACTGGGCCCCATAAGGGAAAGGGTATTGCCTCATACAAAGAAGGTACTTGATAGATGCTTGTGGGTTGGCTAACAATAGTGGTACCTTTGTTTTAATAGGGCTATATCCTTTTAAAGGGATGCTCATTCTATTTTCCCAAGATCTCTCTGAGGTCATTAGCTAGGTGACAGGGAAGGAAAGTAGGCCTAGGAGGGTAAGTGACTTGGCCAAGGTCATACTGTAGCAAAGGCAGGACTTTTCATCAGAGAATAAACATCTAGCCTTGTGTTTTCCTGCTATTCCATTACATAGTACACCCTTACTCCACCCCACCCTGTGGAAGGGACTGTGGCTGGGTGACAACAAACACACACAGTTCGATCAGGGAGCCAAGTCACCGCACAAAGCCTCCCAGGCTCTCACTGACGAAGAGCTCCTGTGAATCTGGGCTGGGCCTCACAGGCTGTGCGGGGTCTGTGCTTCCTCCTGGCTTTTCTCTCGGCAGTGGGCACTCGGACCCTCTGACGGGGTCTGGCTGTCTGAGAAGTTGGGCTGCTGCAAGTGAAGTGGACATGTGGGTGAGGCTGTATTTGAATTTCGATTCTTTTACAGAGATAGCTAAAAAAAACCAGGCCATTTTGAAAACAGGGTGAGCTATTAAATCACCAAGGCCCATGCTGAAGTTTGAGCACTGTTTTTTGGGAAATCATGGCAAGGCAATTAATATAGTAAGTTACCTAGCTTTTTCTTGCTGGGTGACTAGGAAAAAACAAGGACGTTGACAGTCTTTCTGCAAAGTGGCTTTTAAAGAATGTACATCTAAAATTTCCCAATGTACTGCAGTCATGTCTTACGAACTCATCAGAGGCGTGTCGGTCCTGCGGTTTCTAAGTGGTGTGCCCTGATGTTCCAGTCTATCACGAGCCCCTCTTGGGTGGGCGGGGGCCGGCAACCGATGACCGGTGTGTGTGGTTTATTGTTACAAACAGGAAGTACATTAGAGTATTGTGTTTATCATAAGGTATGTGAAATGTGGCTCCCAGGGTTTGTGACAAGAGGGGGTCCCATGTTCAAGTTGAAGGATCATATCATCGAACCTATGCCAAAGAGCTATCAGGTGCTTCTGGAACAAGAGGAGTGTACCTTAGAATAGTCGGGACAATAATATTAATAAATTCCTTAAACAGCACTGAATGGCAAGCTAGGAAATAGTGCAATGAGTAGGGAAAGCTTTTATTGATGCTGCAGGACACTTAAACAGTAATGGTGATTGTCCAGATCACTGACAAACTTATTGTTTTAAGTCCTTTAATCCTTTCTAATATCTTGCCCCAAAGTTTAGTATTTGGAAATGTGCTGTGCACAAAGAACGCTCAAGAATGACTGGTTATATAAATCAGTGCTTTTTACACTGTGGGTTCTAAAAGCAATTTAGTTGGTTGTGACCAGCATTATTACAAATGAAGTAGCAAAGAAAGAAAATATCAGGACATATTACATGTAGTAAGGGTAAGTATTCTATTATGAAACATTTGTTATTTGTATAAAAGTATCTAAGTATATGTATACACAGTTATAAAATGTTTCTTACCTTGGGTCACAGTCAAAAAAGTGTGAATCATAGACCTAAATTTTTATTGAGTCAGCCACTACCATTCTTTGCAGTATAAGTTAAAAATTTAATACCCAAAGTAATATGTCATTTTTTATGTATTTTGCTGTATTTCAAAGAGGAGTGATTTTGCTATTCTTATTATCTTGTCTAACCCAATTTAGAATTAATATGGTTTGCGTGTAGATTAACTATAGACTGGGCCTCAAGAATAGTAACATAGTCTTGACATTAGATTGAAAAAAAAAAAAAAAACACAAAAAACCAACAGTGACTTTGCTAAAACTACCAAATCCAACCAAAGCCCTAGGCAGAGGAAAGAACCGCAAAGTGCTTGGGCCACACTTCTCAGCCCTAAGCAGCTTGGGAAAGGAGGACATAAAACAACAGAATTCGTTTTTCAACAAAAATTTAGTGCTCATTAAAATCTGGAAAAGGGTAAGCAGGAAGATAACCTAGAAGTCTGAACTTACTGAGTCTGGCAGACTCTTCCTGTCCGAAAGTAGCCAAATGGGAAGGGCTTTAAAGCCAACAAACCACCAGCCACCACCTGCATTCTCCTTCTCTGACGGCCTGGTTATCTTATGGTGGGAGATCCAGGTTTGCTTACCGGTCTCCATGGAGCTCCTTGCTGAAGTGTTTGTGTCTGCCTGGAACTTATCTCAGAACTGCATAGTTGTCCAGTTGGTTGTGAGGAGGGGAGGCACAAACTGGGATTCCAGACTCCCTTATCTTATTCTGGATGGCGACACTTATACCCATAGTGCCAAAGTATACGTCACGTGTACACAGAAGTTCGGTGTAGAAAATCTGATATAAACAGAGTGATGAAGCATTTTATATAATAGGATTTTAATTGGCCCTACAAAAAAATGTTTGCAAATTATGTAAGTAGCAACATTTGTGGTCATTTTAGGACTTAGTGGTTGCCATCTAAGAAGTCTGCCTGAAGACCACAGAACTAGGAAGTGGCAGAGCCCATCTTCTGACTGGCAGGCCAGTGCACTTTCCTGAGATCTGTCACACGGGGTGTGGGGCCCAATATAAACAAGGAAAAATGTGGTGGCAAGTCAACACAGAAACCTCAGTGGCCATTTATCTTCCTACTTGGGTTGAATGTATTTACGGTATTCACAAAATTCAGGGTGCCCTTGGATTAGGAATCAAATTAAAGTTGTGATTTTGTATTTGATTTTTGCAAGTGCTTTTCTGCATTATCCATGGACTAATGTGGAATTCTAACACTCCTCGAGAGGATTAGAAGTCCCCCAGGTTTCACAGTTATTGGAGAGAATGTGGGGATGGGTGGTTGTCCTTTCAAAGTCCTGTATCCCTGCTGCTTTGAAGCCAGGGAAGTTCTGATTTTCAGTAAAGTTTAAAGCATCAAATTTAACTGAGCTCCTTTCCCAAAAGATTTCCTGACTCCTTTTATATATGTCAACCATTAAAGTAATTAAATTTTCTAAGGTACATGTAAAGAAGTAACCTATTAATACTTTGTTTATTCCGAGAAATTGTGATCTGACTTTTGGATGCAAACTTACATGTAAAAACAACTAAGGGATTAGTTGAAATAAAAGCTTAATTCAATCTAGGATGTTTTTTGAAAAAATTATTGCCCTTTTAAATTAAGAAACTAAATTATACTTATTTTAAAATAATATATTTTTGAAGAACAGAAGAGAGTAAAGAATGTCTCCCAAATCCTATCTTGTGTTATGTTGGTGTTAAAGATGACCCAGGGCGAGTACAATCATGTCGTCAAAAATTAAACTCTATTCAATAGGGTTACGTTTCCAAATAATTGCTGTAATTTAAATTTTCCTGATACAGATGAAGAACTAGCACTGGATGGCAGCTTTGACCAAGACCTAAAAAACTATCACAAATTCCATTGGGAAACAGAATTCAAACCTGTGGCACAGCAGCTTCTAAAGCGGATTCAGAGACATCACACCTTCCTGGAACCCCTGCCTGTTCCTTCTTTCTAAAGTGATGCAGATTAACAACAGAACCAGGAAGTCAGGGCTCCTTCATTCTTAAGAAGCGGTAACAAACATGAACTTTTTTTTCTTTGATATTAACAAATATTGAAAGTTTTTCAAGTACCGGTTTTAGTGAGTAGCCTAAGTCTTTAAAGAGGAATAAGCATTTCTTCTTGTTAGGTTTTATGGAAAAATGAATATATTAATATGTTATATTTTTTGCTATGAGAAATGTAAGATGAGAAGATATACATTTTTTTAAGTTAAATGGCTTTTTCTTTTATTCTCTATTAAATAGCTTAGTTCTAGTCTTAAAATCTTGATTTAGCAATTTAGGGATTTAAGTGCTTGTCAGTTTATTAAATGGACTATGCAATAAAGATTATAAGATTATGTATATAGAAAGAATGGTGGTCAACGTGAATGGAACACATTTCTACGTAAGCATCTAAACTAATTCTTACTACATCTAATAATACATTTTTTGATTAGGTACCAGTATTTTTCTGGTCCTCATATTAAGAGGACGAGTAAGCAGAAAAACTTAGAGAAGACTGCTTTAGGTCATCTCTTCTTTACTAAATAAGTAAAATAGATGAAAAAGGAACTATCTTACCTTTCTTTTCATTTGAAATAAAATGACTGGACTAGACAGTCCTTTTAATTGTAACTCTCTCTGTCTAGAGAGGTGATAGGATATATTAGAAAGAGTGCAGGCTTAGGTGTTTGGCAGGTCTCAGTTCGAATTCTAACTCTCTCCTGCTAGCTGTGTGGGCCTTGAGCAAGTAACTTAATTTCTTGAGCTTCAACTGTAAAATGGGACTAATATCTATTTTATCATAGTTTTTTTTTGTACCATAGTTTAGAACAAACCATTAAATATGCAAATTTCCCAGTCCAGTGTATGATGTGTAGTAGGTGCTCAGTAAGTTATAATGTTATGATGGCAAGTAGTTTATTAGTTTGTGTTCTTTGTTGAGTAAGTTTGAATAAATGATTAAAAAAAAGAAATTGAGATTACTATTGTTATCCTATACTAGCCAAATGAACCACGATTTGTAAATAAAAACAAATTCACTGCTCTGCTTGGAGAAAAGCTGTTATTAACAAACAGCTCCTCTGTTACCCCTGCAAAATACCAAGACTCATGGGATGAGGACACCCTAGACAGGGTGGGCTCTCGAAGCCTAAATCTAAGCCTAAATCTACATTTCCAGGAACAAATAGATTTTCTGAGGGTGGTTCTACTCTGGGGTTCATTCCTGGTTTGGGCTCAGCAAAATCCTCCACGGGCACTCACCTTATTGTAGTCCTAGTCGATAATTCATAATATATGCTAGTAAATTCACTCCAAGAGATAAAATCAGTTTAGTCAGAGGGGCTGATCTCTCTAAAACACATAAGGATGTAAGTCTGTATTATATCCATAGCAAGCTATATATTCTGCTTTCAGTGAAAAAAATCAAACTCCACTCCCTGCAACAGTCTCCTCAGTGTTTGTAACTAATATAATGTAGTAACTTATGGTGAGACACCATTATACTTGTTCTCTTCCCCTGCCCCCAGGCTCATGTGCAAGCTGGACCATTTGGAACTGTCTACTTACCTTTTTGAAAAAATTGTGGTTAAAAACACACAACAAAATTTACCATTTTAATCATTTTTAAGTGTACAGTTCAGTAGTGTTAAGTATATTCACATTGCTCTGCAATAGATCTCTAGAACTTCTTCATCCTGTAAACTGAAAAGTCTATGTTCATTAACCAACAACTCCCCACTTTCTCCTCCCCCTAGCCCTTGGCAACCACCATTCTGCTCTCCATTTCTGTGAATTTGACTACTTTAGAGATCTTGTTTAAGTGGAGCCATATGGTATTTGTCTTTTTGTGACTGGCTTATTTCACTTAGGATGATGTCATCAAGTTTCATCTATGTCGTAGCCTGTGACAGGATTTTCTTCCTTTTTAAGGCTGAATATATTCCATTATATGTATATACCACTTCTTTTTATTCATTCATCTGTTGATGGACATTTGGATTACTTCCATATCATGGCTATCGTGAATAATGCTGTTATGAATATAGGTGTGCAAATATCTCTTTGAGATCTTGTTTTCAATTCTTTTGTATGTATACCCTGAAGTGGAGTCTTAGTTTGGGCTGTACTAACAAACATACCATAGTTTGGGTGGTTTAAACAACAGTTTATTCCTCATAGTTCTGGACCAGGAAGTCTAAGATCAAGGTGTTTGCCAATTCGGTTCCTGGTGAGCACCTTCTACCTGGTTTGTAGAAACATGCCTTCTTGAATCCTAGCAAGGTGGAGAGAGAGAAAGATCATCTTTCTCATGTCTCTCCTTAAAAGGGCACTAATGCCACTCATGAGGGCCCCACCCTCATGATTTAATTACCTCCGCAAGACCACATGGGGCCTCAACATGTGAATTTTGGGGGGACACAAATATTCAGTCCCTAGCAAGTGGAATTGCCAGGTCATATGATAATTCTATTTTTAATATTTTGAGGACTCTCCATACTATTTTTTCCCAGCGATGATACCATTTTATATTTTCACCAACAGTGCACGAGTGTTCCAGTTTCTCCACATCCTTACCAACACTTGTTTTGTTGGTTTTTTTAAAAATAATAGCTATCCTAATAGATGTGAAGTAATATCTCATTTTAATATTGTTTTGCTTGTCTCATAATTGGTCATGTTGAGTAACTTCATGTTTTTGTTTCATATTTTTTGTTCATTTGTATATCACCTTTGGAGCAATGTCTATTCAAGTCCTTTGCCCATTTTAAAATTGGGTTATTTGGTTTTTTGTTTTGAGTTGTAGAAATTCTCTTTGTATTTTGGATATTAACCCCTTATCATATGATTTGTAAATACCTTCTAATATTTTCTGTCATTCTGTAGGTTGTCTTTTCGCTCTGTTGAGTATGTTCTTTGATGCACAGACGTTTTTAAGTCTGATATAATTCCATTTGTCTATTTTTTCTTTTGTTGCCTATGTTTTTGGTGTTGTATCCAAGAAAGCATTGCCAAATCCAATGTCATGAAACTTTCCTTCTGTTTTCTTCTAGCAGTTTCATAGTTTTACGTCTTATATTTACATCTGTATTTTGAGTTAATTTTTGTATATGATGTAAGGGCCCAACTTCATTCTTTTGCATGTTGATATGTAATTTTCCCAGCACCATTTGTTGAAGAGACTGTCTTTTTCCTATTGAGTAATCTTGGCACCTTTGTCAAAAGATCATTTGACCACATATGCAAGTGTTTATTTCTAGGCTGTCTACTCTATTCCATTGGTCTATATGTTTGTCTTTATGCCAGTACCATACCATTTTGATTACTGTTGCTTTGTAATATGTTTTGAAATACAGAAGTATGAGACCTCCAACTTTGTTTTTTCTTTTTTAAGTTTGTTTCGGTTATTCAGAGTCCCTTGAGATGCTAGGTGAATTTTAGGATAAAATTCTCTACTTCTGCAAAAAATGTTACTGGGATTTTGATAGAGATTGCATTGAATCTACAGATCACTTTGGGTGAGCTTAACAATATTAAGTCTTCCAATCCAGAAACATGAGATGTCTTTTCATTTATAATATTTATGTCTTTAATTTCTTATAGTGATATTTTATAATTTTCAGTGTACAAGTCTTTTAGTCTCTTCAGGCTGCTATAACAAATTATCTTAGATTGGGTAATTTATAGATAACAGAAAAATTTATTGCTTGTAGTTCTGGAAGCAGGGAAGTCCAAGACTAAGGATTTGGTTGGTGTCTAGTGAAGGCGCTTGTCCTCATAGATGGCACCCTCTAGCTGTGTCTTCGTGTGTGAAAGGCGAGAACAAGCTACCCAGGGCCTCTTTTATAAGAGCACTAATCCCATTCATGAGGGTGGAGTTCTCTTGACCTAATCACACCCAAAGGCTCTACCTCTTAATACTACCATGTGGGGGTTTAGGTTTCAACATGTGAGTTGAGAAAAACACAAACATTCAGATTGTAGCATGTCTATTTGGTTACATTTCTTCCTAAATTTTTTTTTGGGATGCTATTGCAAATAGAATTGTTGTTTTTCTTTTGGGATTGTTCATTGCTAGTGTATGGAGATGCAACTGATTTTTGTGTGTTGATTTTGTATTTTGCAACTTTACTCAATTTGTTTATTAGTTCTAAGTTATTTTGTGAAATCTTTAGAGTTTTCTACGTGTTAAGATCATGTCATCTACACAGATAATTTTACATCTTCCTTTCCAATTTGGATGCTTTCTATTTTTTTTCTTTGCTTAATAGCTTTGACTAAAAGTTCTACTAGGTTTAATAGAAGTGGTGAGAGCAGGCATCCTTGTCTTGTTCCTTATCTTAGAGGAAAAGCTTTCAGTCTTTAACCATTAAAAATGATTTAAGTTGTGGGCTTTTCATATATAGCCTTTATTATGTTGAGGTAGTTTCTTCTCCTGGTTTGTTGAGTGTTTTTATTATGAAAGGGTGTTGAATTTTGTCAAATGCTCTTTCTCCTTCAGTTGAGATGATCATGTTATTTTTTTACCTTCTTATGTTAATATGGTGTATTTCACAGATTTTTTCATATGTTGAACTATCCTTGTATTCCAGGAATAAATCCCAGTTGGTCATGGTGTATAATCCTTTTATTGTGCTGTTGAATTGTTTGCTAGTACTTTGTTTATGGTTTTTGTATCAATATTTGTCAGGTATATTAGTCTATAATTTTCTGGTATCTTTTTCTGGCTATGGTATTAGGGTAATACTGGCTTTATACAATGAGTGTGGAAGTGTTCACTTCAATTTTTTAGAAGAGTTTGAGGAGGATCTGTGTTACTTCTTTAAATGTTTGGTAGAATTCTCCAGTAAAGCCATCTGGTCCTGGGTTTTTCTTTGCTGAGAGCCTTTTGATAAACTGATTCCATATCCTTACTAATTGTAGGTCTGTTCAAATTTTCTGTTTCTTCATGATTCAATCTTGGTACATTGTGTGATTCTAGGTTATCCAATTTGTTGGTGTACAATCATTCATATTACAATTTTTTTCTGCGACATCAGTTGTAATGCTTCCTCTTTCATTTCTGATTTTAGTTATTTAAATCTTTTTTTCCCTTAAGCTAATCTAGCTATAAGTTTGTCAATTTTGTTGATCTTTTCAAAAAACCAACTCTCGGTTTATTTTTTTCTGTTGTCTGTTTTTTTTTTTTTCTATTTTGTTTGTCTCTGCTCTAATCTTTATTATTTCTTTCCTTCTGCTAGCTTTGGGCTTACTAGTTTGTCCTTTCTCTTGTTCCTTGAGGTATGAGGTTGTTGATTTGAGGTCTGTCTTTTTCAATGTGAGATTTTATAGGTATAAACGTCCCTGTTAGCACTGCTTTCACTGTATCCAGTAAGTTTTGGTATGCTCTATTTAAATTTTCTTTTGTCTGGAGATACTTTCTAATTTACCTTGTGATTTCTTTGACTATTAGTTGTTTAAAAGTGTGTTGTTTAATTTCTACATATTTGTTCATTTTCCCATTTTCCATCTGCTATTGATTTCTAGTTCCATTCCATTGTGATCAGAGAACATACTTTGTATGATTTCAACTTTTTAAAATTTTAAGATTTGTTTTGTGGCCTAACAGGTATTCAATCCTGGAGAATATTCCACGTACACTTGAGAAGAATGTGTGTTCTGCTGTTGGGTGGTATTCTGTACATGTCTGTTAAGTCCAACTGGTCTATAATGCTGTCCAAGTCTTCTGTTTCCTCACTGATCTGTCTGGTTGTTCTATTCATTATTGAAAGTACAGTATTGAAGTCTTTTAATATTTGTGTTGCTATTTCTCCAACTTTTTTTTTTTTTTTTTTTTTGAGACAGAGTCTTACTCTGTTGCCCGGGCTAGAGTGTTGTGGTGTCAGCCTAGCTCAGAGCAACCTCAGACTCCTGGGCTCAAGTGATCCTTCTGCCTCTAGCCTCCCAAGCAGCTGGGACTACAGACATGTGCCACCATGCCCGGCTAATTTTATATATATATATTTATTTTTTAGTTGTCCAGATCATTTCTTTCTATTTTTTTTAGTAGAGATGGGGTCTTGCTCTTGCTCAGGCTGGTCTCAAACTCCTGACCTTGAGTGATACACCCGCCTCGGCCTCCTAGAGTGCTAGGATTACAGGCGTGAGCCACCGCGCCCGGCCTATATCTCCAGTTTTGTCAATGTTTGCTTCATATATTGAGGAGCTCTGATATTTGATGTATATATAATTGTTGTATCTTTCTGGTAAATTGACCTTTTTATCATTAACAATAAATGAAATCCTTCTTTGGTTCTTGAAATAGTTTTTGACTTAAAGTTTATTTTGTCTGATAGCAGTATAGCCACCCTGCTCTCTCTTGGGTATCATTTGCATGGAATTTTAGCCTATGGGTGTCCTTAGATCTGAAGTGAGTTTCTTATAGATAGCATATAGTTGGGTCTTTAATCCATTCAGCTAATCTGTGTCTTTTGATTAGGGAGTTCAGTCCACTTACATTTAACATAATTATTGAGAGGGAAGGATTTACTATTGCCATTTTATTAATTGTTTTGTAGCTTTTTTGTCCTTTCTTACTGCCTTCCTTTGTGTTTCATTGATTTTTTTTTTGTAGTAATATGCTTTGATTCCATTTCATTTCAGTTCTAGAGATATTTTCTTTGTGGGTTACCATGGGGATTATATAAAACATCTTAGTTACAGCAATTTATTTTAAACTGGTAACAACTTTAATCACATAAAAATTTCTTTACAGCTCTGCCTGCCCCCCTACTTCACAAATTACATCTTTATATATTATGTACCCATTAACATAGAATTATAGTTATTCTTTTGTCTTTTAAATTCTATACAAGAATTAAAAATGGATATATATGTCAAAATTATAATATAGATTTCTATATTTACCCACATGTTTATCTTTACTGGGAGAACTTTATATTTTCATTTGGCCTTGCATTGCTCTGTAATGTCCTTTTGTTTCAATTTGAAGGACTTTTTTTAGCACTTCATGTAGGGCAGGTGTAGTGGTAATAAACTCCAATATTTATCTGGGAAAGTCCTAGATATTCCTTCATTTTTGAAGAACAGTTTTGCCAGAAATTGTACTCTTGGTTGACAGTTTCTTTCAACATTTTATATTATCCCACTGCTTGCTTCTGCTGAGAAATCTGATAATCATATAGTGACTCACTTGTAAGTGATGAGCTGCTTTTCTCTTTCTGCTTTTAGGATTCCCTGTTTTCAACTTCCAGCAGTTTGATTATAATATGTCTCAGTGTGGGTCTTTATGGCTTTATCCCACTTATAGGATAGGGCTTCTTGAATTGGTATGTCCATTTCTTTCTTCAAATTTGGGAAGTGTTTGGTCATTATATCGTTAAGTGAACTCTCTGCCCCTTTCTGTCTCTCTTCTCCTTCTAGGATGTCTTATGTACATTGGTCTGCTCGATGATGTTTCATAAGTCCCTTAGGCCCTCTTCATTTTTCTTCTTTTTGTTCCTGACTTGATGATATCAAGTGATCTGTTTCCAAGTTCACTGATTCTTTCTTTTGTCTGATGAAGTCTGCTGTTGAATCCCTCTAGTGAATTTTTTCAATTCAGTTACTGCATTTGTCAGCTCCAGGATTTCTGTTTAGTTTTTTTTTAATAAAAGTTTCTGCATATGTGTTGACATTCTCATCTTGTTCATGCATTGTTTTCCTGATTTCATTTAGTTGTCTCTCTGTTTTAGACCATTTAACATCTTTAAGACAGTTGATTTAAATTTCTTGTCAGATAATTTCAGAGATCTGCATTTAGAGTTAGCTATCTGGAGATTTATTTTGTTTCTTTGATTGAACCATGTTTCCCTGTTTCTTTGTGTGCCTTATAATCTTTTGCTTAAATTTGGGCATTTAGAAAAACAGCCTTCTCTCCCATCTTTACAGACTGGCTTTGTGTGGGGAAGTACAATCATCCCGGCTAGGGGTTCTGAAACCTCTCAGACTTTTCTGGGGATGTGTCTTCTCTGAGCTTGCATGTATGCTTTTATTTTAGTATATATGGCTACTTTTATGTCATAATTATGTCAAATTATGTCATAATTTCCCTACCTTGTCTCAGGAGCTGTTTCTTTTTCTTTTCTTTCTTTCTTTCTTTTTTTTTTTTTTAAGGCTAGTCACGTGAAGCAGTGGGAATGGAGAAAGGAACAAAGGAATCTGTAACTGGTTATGATCAATTAGTTGTAAACACCATTGCACTTGGACCAACCAGGAGCTGTTTGTTTCTAAGTATTCCTCTCTGTAACCTTTTGCTGCCTCTAGCGCCTGCCTGCCAAACTGCACACTCCCTGCTACTCTAATGTGCCACTGAACTCTCTTCTGTTTTCAGTGGCCTCCAACCAGCATCCAAACCATCCCACCAGTCTCATCAGTCCTCTGAGTCAAGCAAGACAGAAACCAGTCCCCCAAGAAGCCCCCAGAGTAGTCAGAACATTGCAAAGAAGTTAGGTTTTTATTCCTTTTTTCCTGAAGAAGCCAGACATTGGGAGATTTCCTCATGATCATACTATGCTGTGCCAGGGAAGGGCTAGGGTAAGCAAAATGCCACAAACTTTCCTATTCCTTTTGGTGTAGCCTCTTCCTGGCTTTACATTTGCCTAAGTACTGCAGTTTCCCAGCTGGTTTCTAAGAGTTCTCACCCAAAGGTATTTTGCTCCATATATTGTTGTTAACTTGGTGTTTCTCTGGCAGAATGAGCCCACTGTCTTGTTGACATTACTGCCTATTTACTTGCCTTTTGCTATCCCTTGATAATTCACATATACAAACATGCTAACAAACTTTCAGAGTATCTTGCTTAAAAAATACTTATCCAACAAGTTTTATTTATCTACTTATCTACTAGTGGTTTGTTTTAAAACTAATTTTGAAGAGGTAAACTTCTGGAAAAATAAAAAACTCTTGGCTTTCAATTTACAATATCAACACCTTTTGTATGAAGTTAAACCTAATTGTGGTGAATATAGAAGTGTTTGGAATTTAATCTCATTCTGATAGTATGATACTTAAGTTTGGCCTAATAAAAAAAAAGTTCTCCAGTTTTTATCAAAAAACTCAGATTTAAAAAATTAAATCCTGGGAACCTCATCCAGAAATCTCTCCATGATTATTTTCGAAAAATATTTTCCTTTGGTGGGGGAAGGTTTTGATATCCCTTAGAGTAATCTCCCTTCCCCAATTATTTTGGAAACTATTCATTTCAAAGATTATAGTAACATTAGAAATCCTGTGTGTTTAGTTTTGAGAAAACATTCTGAGTAACAGGAAACACCTGTTAAATGGGAGGCATTGAAACATCAACTTTGTATCACATGTACTTTTATTACTTTATGAACATATTTTACTCATTAAAATTTAATCTTCAACTTCTGATTTCTAAGTGATTATAGCTTTAATGGACAAAGACAATTGTTTTGTGATTACACTACTGCTGATTAGAACCTCTACTAGGAATTTTGGATTTTTAAGAGGAGGGTATAAAGAACAAAGAGTAGAAGCAGAAAGAATAAAATTTTAACTATATCCAATGCAGACTTACTTCTTGTGTAAACCTGTATTGCTATGGTAAGAACCCAGGAGATAGAAGAGGAAAAAGGCATGATGCAAATTTAATGGGTAGGGCCATGGAGATATTACTGAAATGGACTTATACATTTCTTTAAATACATAGTCTCTTTCTAGCTAAGGTGATGGTCTTGTCACTAGGGCAGGTACCATTTCTATTCAAAATTGTCCCTCTCCAACCCACTTCCACCCTACCCTATAAATCTGTAGGCAGCAGACTGAGCTGAATAAAGTTTTGATGAGTAATGAGTTATTACAACAGCTTTAATTAAATTTAGAACTATTTCTAGTTGTTTGATAAAGTATCATTTTT
Source organism: Avahi laniger (assembly GCA_963575035.1). Taxonomy (NCBI): domain Eukaryota; kingdom Metazoa; phylum Chordata; class Mammalia; order Primates; family Indriidae; genus Avahi; species Avahi laniger. Next base: position 104,629 of record CAUYSK010084804.1, read on the forward strand.
TGTTCTGTAGTCTCTCCTTAATGACTACTACTTAATGAATTCTTGTTTCTAATCTTAAAATTCTATTTGAACTCTAAAGCATCTCAGTTGAAAAAGGACTAGACATGGGATTGTACCAGCTATTTCCAGATAAGATCTATACTTCTTTGTATCCTTAAAAATGGCTTCAAGGGTTTTGCTATTTAGCAGGCTCATCTAAATATAGCATTATTTAAGAGTGAATCTACTTGGCTTATGAAAGGTGACAGAAACTCAGAATTGTTTGTTACTAATTGTGAAGTCATGACTTTTTAAGAGATTGAGACAGCAAACAAAATTGGAGAAAAATTATTCTTTATTGAAAAATATCAATAATACTGACAGACTTCAAAAGCAATTCACACTTCCAGAATACAAAGTACTTAATACATTTTTTTCAAATTTGTTTGCATTTCAAAGTTAGCATTTTTGTAAATCAAATTTGATAACCTGACTAAAAATATTTTCCAGCTTTATTATTTAAGGAGCCACACAACCTTTAAAGTGGGGACCACAAGGCAGGCAGGAGCTGAGGGACAGAATGCACTTGGGACTGCACAGCAGTCTACAGCAACATTTCCCACAACTTCGGTGCTGGAAAGGACAGCTGCCCTCCAGTGTCACAATCTTGTGAAACAGCATATCAAAAGACAGCCAGTTTTTTTAATAATTTATATACTTTAAGATTGCTTTTTGAAGAAAATCTTTAAGAATGCCACTGAAATTTAATATCCAATAATTCTGAATTTAAAAAAAACTATAATGAAAGAAATGAACTATTTCCATCAAAATGGTCTGTGCTGAGCTGTGATTCTTTTTTAGATGCAAAAAAATTTAACACATATGCATGTTTAATTTGACACCACACAAATTATATAGGCTCAGATAGTAGCAATGTTCACTTTTATTACTAATAGCTTAACTGAAACAGCCATCTATTCATTCCACCAGCAGGAATAGCAGCACCAAGATCTTCTAAAATTCTTTATGTATAAAGCTGAAGTCATTATCCAACTCCCATTCTTTGCATGCTCCAATTCTTGTTATCTTATTTAACATAAAAGCAACAGGACTTGGAGAGTTACTATTTGCTGTATTAAAACAGTTACACAGCATCTTGTACTGTCAAAAAGCAAAATACTGTGAATGGCAGCCCTTCTTCACAGTTCTAAACTTGAAGCTGCCAAGCATTCACTGCTCGTGCCAGAGTAACATAGCAGAAACTAAATGAATCATGGCACAATGGATTTCTGAATTCTTTTATCTACCATTGGTCCTGGGGCTTAGTACCTTCCCCTTGTACACTATATCCGCCGATCATTCCAGAATCATCTTTAACGGAGGAAAGGCATCAGGTCATATAGCGGGTAATGGCTCTCAGAGCATAAAGGAGTTCTGCTTGCATCCTAGCTTCTATAAGAAGCAGATTAACATGAACCTGAATATAAAATACAACATCGTAAGAGAGAGCAAGCATTCACAATTAGTTTTTCAGTGCATCTAAAACATATAAATAACATTTTCTATGTACCACTAGAATAAAATTCTTAGATTTGTTGAAGAAAGTATCAGTTTCTTTTCAGATGTTTTGAGCTTTCATTTATATTTGATCAACTCTCTTCTTAGAGGTTTGTTATATTTCAGAAATCCAGATACTGCTTTATCAGAATCAGAATGCTAAACTTCCCCTGCCAAATCATTATTCAGTAATTTCTATAAAGATGTTTCAAAGAGACCAGACATTTCTACCCTACCCAATTAAAAAAAAAGCTTTTACAAAACAGTCTTTTTTCTCCTATGTGGTGACAGCCATGCCAGCACTTCTGAAGATGGGCCAATGCACCTGTCCTCCCTGTCTTTATTCTTTTACTCTATCACCATAATAAAGTTCCCATCCAACGGGGTACCTGAGACAGCTGTCCTGGAATGTTCTTCTTTGGGTTGCTGGGGGTGATGGAAAGGGTTTCAGAGCCATTAGGTTAGGTGAAGGAGACTAAGAATCCCTGCTAAGTTACAGAGTAAACAAGCCACAATAGGCACATACCTTCTCAGAGTGCTTGAACTGCCTCCAGAAGCTATCATACATTCTTTTGGTAACCTTTTCAGGAGTGCAAACAACAGTTTTGATATAAACTTTAAAGCTACGATCCAATAGCTGGTTAATTTCACCATAGTCATAGTCATCATATCTGTTAAAAGACATAGTTAGAATTATATTTTCAGTGTAATAATCTTGTTTTCTTCTTACAAAAGTATATACGTCAATAGTAATGCTGTATTCTTTTTCCCTCTTTGTGTAGGCACTGTCCCCCCAAATGATATAGCTTTACAATTGGGGGTAGATAAGTGAATAAAGGGATAAGAAACAGAGTACTTTTTCTAGTGCCCAAGCAAATCATTCCTGTTGACAGTATTAACACTGTAGCACTGGGCACCAAATAACAGTGTATATTTACAATCATGAATAAGCCTATCATACTCTGAGGAAAAAATTCTGAAAACAGAATTTGAGTATTGCTGAAATTAAGAAATAAACAAATTAATTATATTTGTTACTGGTACTATTACATGATATATAAATTGTAAGTCACTTGTATAAATAAAAATAATTAAAATTATTTTACTTATGTTTCTAGGAGTTTACAGGGGCAGAGAAGAAAGCGGTAGGGTGTGTGGAGGAAGAAGGATGGTCTAGACACTGTGAGGCCATGTATATACTTAGGAGAGCCTGTCCTGCTTTAAGCCAAGAGTTGCCTGCACCAGTGTCTGCTCCATTGGGTAATGGATTCCAGATCACACAGGCACTGAAGTCTATTGGATTTTCAGTGGAAAAGGAGAAAGTTCTTGCAAAGCTGACCCTACAACCATCCAGGAGGCTAAAGTCCATAGTCTGGCCACTGATTAGTGGGAAATTAACTTAGATTACATTAAATAGGATTTGTAGGTTTTGACCAGAGTCAATGATAAAATGAATAGCAAGAGAAAGTCTGATTTACAGCTAAAATAATCAGAAAGCGCTGCAACATGAAGATCGTATACATGTGTCACACGGTGGTGTATAATGGCTGCATTTTCTATAAACATAATAACGTAGCTGAATATCTAACCATAAGGACATGAGAGTTTTGAATTTTGATTAAGTATTATGGGACTAGGTACTCTTCAAGAAAGAGCTTGAGAACAGCCAGAGGGGCAATGTAAGGGCACTGAGTTCCTAGTAGATTGAAACACGAGTGTGTCAGGAGATAAAAGATGATACAAAGAGAAAAAACACCAAAGGTACTTGGTGACAAACTTTGCCTCTTTTCATCTATGTTCTAGGACCAGCTTGCTTGTCTTCCCTTCCCTGGAGGCAGCTGTCATTTAACTGTTGTCAAAGTCCCTAACTCTCCCTCCTGCCTCGCTAGGAGAGAGGAAAAAACTAAGTTGCAATAAAGCAATTCTCTGAAGCATAAAAATAAGTTATCAGGGAGGGGATGGTTGTGAGTATACATGTGTCTGTGTGCATGTGCACTCCAAGCATCGAATAATTTAGCCCAGAGGAAAACATCTCTTTATAAACATAGGAAAAAAGACTAACCTTATTCCAAACATGCAGTGAATATAGTTCCAAATAGCCCGTCTAAGCATTGAGGTATCGACATCTTTGTGCATTGCCATTGTATTATAAGTAAGATTATAAGCAATATGAAACTTTTCATCAATCAACTGTCCCACATCTGGATAAAGGCGATTTACCAAAGAATAACCATGGTCTTCCCAGCAATAGTCCTAAATACAGGCAATAAAACAAATGTGAAAATTAAAATGTGGCCAACTTCAGTTCTGTGTCTACAGCTCTGCAGTATGGTGAGATCTTTGGCAGTTGGAACTCACTGCCTGTCATCCCTTGCTTCCGCCTTCACTTGTACTCCAGTCTTATGTTTTCAATTTCCATACTGCAACCTGTAAAAGGTTATGTTTTGTAACTCAGCAAGTTTAAAAGGGAGTCTCCTTCCCTTACACATAGACCATTGATTTTCAGCATTATCTCCTTTCACTGTCTCTCTACTCAGGCTCCAGAGGCAACCCATCTCAGGGAGTCCTCTCTCCTTTTCCATTGCCGCAGCCATTCAAATGGTCTTCAAATTTTGTGAATTTTTAATTCAACACATCCATCATTCATTCCTTCTTTTCCTACCCCCTTCTGACTTTTACCTTTCCTAATTAGTTTTCCTACATTAAATCTCCTTGGCCTCTTTTCTTTCTACCTTAAAAACAAAACTTAATAAGCCCCTACTTCTGTGTTGCTCCCATATTTATTTTCCTAAAACACCTCTTTGACATTATGTCATCACTCTGGTCAAAGCCTATAAATCCTGTTTAAACTGTTTTGGCATTTAAGGCACACCTGATCAATTTTAACACATTAACTGCCATGTGAGTTATATTTAACTCATGCCAGTTTTGAGCTTGGGGCCTTGTGAAGCATATGTAACTCACACATCTCTTCATCTTGGGAGCTGAGAGAACTATTTTTCAAGTTGCATTTAACTCATGCATGGAAACAATAAAAAAATAACAAATTTTTCATTAAATTAGAAAGGATCATTTTGTTTTCAAAGTTTTTATTCTATTTTCACATTAAAACACCGTGGCCCCAAGGAAAAAAATTTTTTTTCTAGTGTAGCAGTCAATGTGTTAAACTAATTTACCACTAATCAGAAGTAGGAATCTTGGCCCGACACAGTGGCTCATGCCTGTAATCCTAGCACTCTGGGAGACCGAGGCAGGTGGATGGTTTGAGCTCAGGAGTTCGAGACCAGCTTGAGCAAGAGCGAGACTCTGTCTCTACTAAAAATAGAAAGAAATTAGCTGGACATGGTGGCACATGCCTGTAGTCTCAGCTACTTGGGAGACTGAAGCAGGAGGATTGCTTGAGCCCAGGAGTCTGAGGTTGCTGTGAGCTAGGCTGACACCATGGCACTCTAGCCCAGGTAACAGAGCAAGACTCTGTGTCAAAAAAAAAAAAAAAAAAAGTAGGAATCCTTTGCTTGAAACTTTCAGCGGCCTAGCCAGCTTCTCTATGACCCATCCCTTCCCTCTCTCTGTCCCTCAACCAAAGCTCAATTATTGCCTACAGTCTCCTCTGCTTACAGTACCCATCTTTTTTTTTGTTTGTTTGTTTTTGAGACAGAGTCTCGCTCTGTTGCTCAGGCTAGAGTGCTGTGGCATCAGCCTAGCTCACAGCAACCTCAGACCCCTGGGCTCAAGCGATCCTCCTGCCTCAGCCTCCCAGGTAGCTGGGACTACAGGCATGCGCTGCCATGCCCGGCTAATTTTTTCTATATATTTTTAGCTGTCCAATTCATTTCTTTCTATTTTTGGTAGAGACAGGGTCTCGCTCTTGCTCAGGATGGTCTCGAACTCCTGAGCTCAAATGATCCACTTGCCTCGGCCTCCCAGAGTGCTAGGATTACAGGCGTGAGCCACCGCGCCCGGCCACAGTACCCATCTTTTTGACCATCCAAATCCTTATCTCCCTCCCCCAAATTTCCAGCCCACACGATCTCTTCAATTTCGAATCTATTTTGCAACACAGTTTAACTATCAAGTACAAATATTCTTTCTTGTGCCTAAACTTTGTCCCTTTAAACTATATCTTAGGTTTTTGAGCAGAGAAACACAATCATTTTTTTGTTCCCAAGTATTTTTATAATTCTGGCAGAACAGTTGTTATTTTAACACTGGACCCTAAAAATGGGAAAGTTGGGGAGTATCAACTCATCTGAATTAAATAGCACTTAGCATAGGTCTCAAATCTGGTGACTCTTTAAGTCAGACTGAGATATTTCTAATTAATTGCATGCATACAAATTGCAATTTTACCTGCACACGAAATGTTGGAACATGCATCCCATGTCTAGAGAAATCTTTATAGCCATAACTAGTATCCTCAAAGTGGCGAGATACATCTCTTGCTGGTGTAACTTCTTCATCATCTGTAATAATAATGAAAAGACCATTGAAAGATTTTCAAAAACAGGATGCTAGTTAAAATGGATTTTACCCATAACAAGTAAAATAGGGTAACCCTTTCTTTGACACTGAGTAACCAATGTCAACCAGAGCAAAGTCTCAAAACTATATAAAGAAGTAGCCTACTTACTAGAATGTACTAAAAGGAGAGTATCTGTTATAAAATAAAACACTCAGTTCAATTCTTTATGCCTTGCATATTTTTATAGACCTTCTATCCCTCTGTGTTCCCGTTCTAATTTATAGATAACAAGTTCTAATTAAAAGTATGTATTCATACTTTTGGATAATCTTTAAGGTGATAACAACAGCTATTAAAATCAGCTATGCTCTAAAATTTGGCATTTAGATTATTTTTGATGAATACTAATGACATACAACGCATAATAGCAAGGAAAGAAGCCCTGTGAGTCGACATTTTTACAAAGCTTCTTGTACTGCCCCTAAGACTTGGGATTATCATCATGTTTCAGAGTTGATGAGATTATAGTTTCAAGTAAATATAGTATTCTATGACAACTCCACATCTTCAGGCATAGATAGAAACAAAAATTTTTCTTGGGGGGGGAAAAAGCTGACATCCAACCTACGTTTAAACAAATTTTATTTTTTCTTTGCTATTAACACATTGCCACGCTAGAAAAAAATTTTTTCCTTGGGGCTATGGTGTTTTATTATGAAAACAGAATAAAAACTTTGAAAACAAAATGATCCTTTTAATTTAATGAAAAATTTAATGAAAAATGAAATTTACTGACTTCTGTTCATTTAATCCATGTTTTTAGAATTTGTCAATATTAATTGTAACAATAAGAATGTCAACAAGAAAGATTTTCATGAACCAACTGCAAGGTTTTGCTTCACAAGGCCCCAGGCTCAAAGCTAGTGTGAATTAAATAAAATTCACATGGCAGTTAATGTGTTAAGAAACTTGGTGCTTTTACACTCTTTCTCCCATTCTAGAAAGTGTCTCTAAATGTATTTTAACAATAATGAACTTTTTCTCCTTTAAATCACCTGTTTTATATATTAACTCCTACAGTCTGAATATAGATAAAGGTTAAGCATAAATGATTTAGGTTGTTGGTAACTTAATAAATCCTCCTTTTCACAAATCATAGAATTTTAAAGCTGGAAGCAATCAAGGCTTTATGAACTCAATTTCCTCATACTAAAGAGGGAGAAAAAAAGGGGTGGGGACACTCATATATCAGGAGATTTACTCAAGTTCACGAAGCTTATTAGCAGTTAGTTTAGTACCAGAATCCAAATTGAATGTTTTCCCTCTTAGTCTAGAACTATTTTCACTTACAACCTTGTTTTAGTTGCCTGCTTTAAAAATTATTTGTAAGTAGCCATACCTATGCAATAGTCTCTCTAAAGGGAAAGGCATATTTGGATTGTGGTTTTAAAACTTATTTAAATTCTGTAAATAAAAAGTTATCTTTGCAATAGAAATTATATATATTGCCTATGTAATATTTACTCTTACCTGAAGAAAAGACGAACATACTCTCTCTTTTTTCTATTTCAAAACGTGAAGCCATTTCTTCCTGACTTGCCTCTTCTTCATCTCGACATTCCTGTAACTGTCTCATCTTTTCCATGAGGGCTTCAACCTCAAAGAAGGAATCACTTACCTGAAGAGAAAATACAATATTACATAATGGCAGATAAAGAATATTTATGAATTTTCTTTTATTAAGTCTGTCTCATAAGAATTTGTATCTTAACAGAATATAGGAAAAATAGAACCTTAAACTTTTATGTTTATGAATGAATCAAAACTGAATTATTAATATTTTGGCCTATTAAGTATACAGATATGCAGATTTCAAAATATAAGAGAGAAATGATTTTAAAAACACATTCTAATCTTTTCACCTTATAAAATTGGAAATAATGCTATTACTATTTATGCTGTTTTAAAAATTAAAATTTAACACTACTTGTCAATTTAAAATAGAACTGAATATTTAAAAGTTAACTTCTGCTTGCGCAATCTGTTAAATAAGATACACAAAGGATAAGTGGTTTTGCATCAACTGTGTATATTGGGAGTATTGTCAACATATGTCTATCATCTTTAGTAATCGCCTTTATTTATACAGTTTACCAATTAAAAATGAAACATGTCCTCACATGGCTGGAGTTGGCCACCTGACCTCTGCAAATGGGTCTGGCAGCTATCACTTGCTGGGATGATTACAGCAGTGTGTCACATCTATCACAGCGACAGGTCTGACAAACAAGGACTGGCCAAGTGGTCTTGAAATAGTCAAACCATTTATACTTCTATACCCTGCTGCATCCTTACTATGAAAGCTGGATCAAATCTATGGAATTTATACCCTATAAAATGGATATATTAAGAAATCTTAAAATCTCAAATCTCAACATTCAAACACAAAATAAATGTTTCCCCCTCATAAATTTCATTTCTTTTGCCAGGAATGTTCTTAGGACCTATCTTCCATTCTTTCCCTGGCTTCCACCCATTGATCCTTCAGGTATTGGCTTACTTGTTTCTCCTAATCATCTATCCCCTACCCTACAAGCCCCAATTATTCTCACACAGCACCCTGCTCTTTCCTTCAGAGTACCAATCACAATTTATAACTATTATTTGCCTGATATTAATTTAATGCCTGCTTCCTCCCCAGACTAAACTTTCATAAGAGTAGGGGACCTATCTGTTAATTTACTAATATATATCTAGAACCTAGCATAGTACCTGGTCCATAGTATATGTTCAAGAAATATTTGTTACAGAATGACTATCAGGATAATTCTATATTAAGAAACAATCTATACTACTTGTGCTTTATATTTTCATATGATCCAAACAGTACACTGAAAAATCCCATACTGAGCCTATTCTCTAATAATTTCATGATGGAAAGTGTTTCTCAGATGGTATTGAAGATTCTTCTGGTGTATACATTTCCATAATTATTCCTGACACAAGGTCAGTAATCAAACAAAAAAAGGACTGAAAAGGATTGGGTTGCTTATAGAATGACTCAGGGTTTAACACATTAATGCCATGTAAGTTGTATTTAACTCACACTAGTATTGAGCCCGGGCCCTCGTGAAGCATATATAGTTTATATGTCTCTTCACCTTGGGAGCGACAGGAACTATTTTTTAAGTTGCATATAACTCATGCACAGAATACAATAAAAATTAACAAATTTTTCATTAAATTAGAAAGGATTATTTTGTTTTCAAAGTTTTTATTCTATTTTCATAATAAAACACCATAGTCCCAAGGAAACAATTTTTTTTCTAGTGTGACAGTCAATGTGTTAAAAAAATCAAGGTCTCTGTCAACTCACATCATCACTCATTATATTTGTTTGTTTACACATTTTCCTCTAAGAGTCCAAATTTTAAGTATTCTTAGGAAAGATAATCCTTGATAAATTATATTGAAATAAGAAGGAAAGAAAGTTTTTTTTTTTTTTTTGCTCATTGACTAATGTGCTAAAGCTGTTAGGAGTTAAAAAAAATTAAGGCATTTCATTTAACATTAAATGTTAATTCTGTATAAGAAGATTCTTTTTTGTTTGCTTTTTATCATTTGTATCTGAAGAACTGAGTCAGATATAACTTGTTCTTCAGGTACATATCTGATACCAGCTCACTGTCAAGTGCTATCAGTGTGGACTATAAACCTACAAGTATCCAATTTACCTGGGAATGGGGAGCTTCTGCACTACAGAAATAAAAAATTCTATTCTTTCACTATGATCTCTTAATAATAGGATAACTAGAAACCATAAAGTACTTTTTCATTAGCCTTGTACTAAATTATTGGAAGGGAGGTCAAGAATCCAACTCCCAGCATCCTAGTAACTAACTGATACACTCTCTCTTGGTCCTCTTATAACCTCCAAGCTTTGATAAATAATCAGTGGCCACATGTAGGCCTATAGCATGAATCCAGGTAGCTCAAAGGAGGGTGAAACTGATGGTCTTTGGCATTGTCAGCACACTGCTGGGAAAACCTTGGGAAAATGATTTTCTTTCATGTGCTAACTTCACCAATGTAAATGCTACCTCTTATTCAGCACCGGATAAATGCTAAGCACTATAGTAGGCATTTTACCTCTTTAGAGACATTTCATTTAAACCTCACAATAACTTTGTGTTTTACCTTTATTTAGACATGAAAGACCTGAAACTCAAAGAGGTTCAATAACTTGCTCAAAGTTAAATATATAAGTTAAAGGTAATTCAACCTGTCCAAATCTGTTTCAAAGGAATAACACAACCAGAAAATGTATGCAAAGTATCCAGAGGGCCGTAATGCTGTTTCTGTGATTTCTCTTTTGAAGTATAAAATAAACCCTTGTTCTTTCACAATAGCAAAAGAATGCAGAGGGGATTTTAACCAGAAATTAAAATTTAGTTATAGAAAATTCAACTTGTTCTGATCTGTTTCAAAGGAATAATTACCTGAAAAAATATAAAAGCCAGAAAAGAGAAGGAATAGAGGTGAAAGCATTTTAACAAATTTACATTCATTTGATATCATTTTCTATACTGGTGCAAAGTTAAAACATGAAAAAGAATTTTAAAGGGAGAAACTTCTAGATCAAAGCTGATTAAGTCTTCTAAAAGATGAAAAATTGAGAAGTCAACCTGTTTCTTTTCTGCAAAAAGGAATAAAAGGATGTGATCAGTACTAGGAAGACTCCAACACCAGGCCACACTATTTTCAGTCTCCCCTCATCTCACTGTAGTAGCCATTCAATATTAGCTGGCCCTGATAGGGTACATGCTGTTGGCTCCTAATCCTAAAATTATTTAAGTGTAAACTCCCAGAGGGTCTTATAATTTTGTGTATTCCTTAGCACTTGGACTAGTGATGGGCACTTGGAGGCAATCAATAAATCCTTAGTGAATGAATAGGTATAAAGGCCTAATAATCTCTGGATTTAACAGGGTAGATTTTCTAAGAAGCCAAAGAAGAAATACTATAACAGCAATTACTGTGATTAGTCTTATGACAGTCCCATAACAAATAATAGATACTTACAGAAACATTTCCTGCTGAGTTGACCTGCATCTCATCCACACTGTGATTGCCATTTGTAATGTCACAGATGCAGTAGTTACTAACAGAAGGAGGTCTGAACGTGTGGCCACCATCACAATGAATTTCTGGACTGATTCCACAGCCAAATGTGAACGAGGCAAGAGAATGATAGTGTGTGAGTAAAACTACTGCATGTACCAATTCCGCAAGGGACCAGCTGTGCTCTTCAGCTTTTAAAAGTCCCTTAGGAGAAAAAAACAAAAACATATTTTTGTACTGGGGTATAGTAAAAGTATATAGATCATTTTAGTATTTAATGGTGAAAGTATATAGATCACTTTAGTATTTGGAAACAGGATTAGTCACCATACAAGGCCTAGTGTAAAATGTGAAATATGTAGAACCCAGAATTTGCTAATTTTGATAAATATGTGTTCACAAATAGAGCCTAACATAACCTGTTAATGATATATTCATTAGTATTTTGATTTTCTGAAATATTGATTTAAAAATGTAATAGAATGTATTTTACTTAAAAGCAGTTGCTGTATTTCAGATGCTGTTTTAGGAATGAATTACTGTATTGTTAGTTCAAAGTCTCAAACCAAATGTAGTAAATGTGTTTAAAGTAGAAGCTACTGTGTGAAACATCTGTATTTTGTTATCAGGCCTCCTCAAGGAATTTTTAAGATAGTGGCTTGAACAACTTGACTCTAAATATTCCCACTCAGATTATACTTAAGGTTATACATAATTTTTCTTTTTTTAAGAGACAAGAGTTTTCACTCTGTCACTGAGGCTAGAGTACAATGGCACAACCTTGAACTCCTGGGTTCAACCAATCCTCCCAAGAGTAACTAGGACTACAGGCACATGCCACCATGCCTAGCTAATTTTTTTTATTTTTGTAGAGATGGGGTCTTGCTATGTTACCCAGGTTGGTCTTGAACTCCTGGCCTCAAGCAATCCTCTGGCCTCAGCCTCCCAAAGTGCTGGGATTACAGGCATGAGCCATCGTGCCCAGCCAAAAGTTATACGTAAATTTTACAATTCTTCAAGTTCAATTCCATGTCCCTTTCTGCTTCATTATCTTGTATAATTTTTCCTTACTTGACAATATAATAGACACTATGTTAATCATATTGGAATCTTACGTTTTCTTGACAGTATCCTTAACTCGGTAATAATATCTAAAACATTCTATAAAAAGATGTTGTATTTTTTAAGAATTTCTACTGCATGGTAGGCACTTTTAGAAAATAATCTACTTTTACACTATTAATAGAACAGAATAAACTACTTTAAGATGGCATTTAAAATATAAAGATGCACAACAGGAAGATGGTACTTCACACCTATCATCAGAATGGCTAAAATCCAAGACACACTAATGCTGGCAAAGATGTGGAGCAAGAGGAATGCTTCTTCATTGCTGGGAGGAATGCAAACTGGTATAGCCACTTTGGAAGACAGTTTCATAGTTTCTTAGCTAATCATAGGCTTACCATATAATACAGCAATTGCACTGCTAGTTATTTACCCAAATAAGCTGAAAACTTTTGTCTATCAAAAAAACCTGCATGTTTATAGCAGCTTTACTCAAATTGCCCCAAACTGTCAGTAACCAAGGTATCCTCCCATAGGTGAATAGATAAACTATGGTGTATTCATACAATGGAGAATTATTCAATAAAAAGAAATGAACTATCAAGTGATGAAAAGACGCGGAAGAACCTTAAATGGATATTGCTAAATGAAAGAAGGCAATCTGAAAAGGCTGCATTCTATATGATTCCAACTATATGACATCCTGGAAAAGGCGAAACTATAAAAACAGTAAAAAGATCAGTGGTTGCAGGGGTTTGGTGGGAAGAGCATGGGGCATTTTTAGGGTAGTAACTGTTAACTATACTGTAATGGTGGATACGTGACATTATGCATTTGACAAAATCCACAGAATATACAATACAAAGAGTGAACCCTAATTGAACCCTAATGTGAACCATGGACTTTTAATTGTAATATGTCAATATTGGTTTATGCTACATGTTAGTAAGAGAAAATGTGTGTTTGTGGAAGGGGCTGAAGGGGTAGAAAACAGGAACACTCTGTATTTTCTGTACAATTACTATAAAAAAATAAAGTTTTAAAGATTAAAAAAAAGACTTTAAAAAAAATTTTAAAAAGCTATATTACTTTACTACTTACCTCAATGTGTTCTTTGGTAATAAGCCAAGGTCTATGTGCTAACACTTTGTTGAGTTCTCCTAAATTTTGTAGTTTTTGAGGAGCATTCTCTAAACCATTGAGCCACTTGGGGTCTCCACCAACATGAAGGAAATCATTTACATGCAGGTTTACTAAGTAGGAGCACTGATGTCTCGCTGCAGCCTTAAGAGAAAACAAAAATATTGAAATCTTGAACTACTAACAAATCCTTTTTCTTTACAATGTTCAAAACAGGTAATTTTTTTATTAGTATCTGTTCAAATTTTCCATAAATTAGAGAAATGAAGTTTTCACATAAACATTTTAGTAATAAAAATTCAAATATACTATAGAAAACAATCTCAGAAATATTCTAAGAAAATATCTGATAAAAGTATTTGAAACTTTAGGAATTTTGTCTACATACTAACTTTTAGAACCTCAGGTTAAGAAGAAGCTTAAATTAAGGTGCCGACCATAAAATAATAGAAAATTATTTGTAAATTGAACAGGAAGGACTACTTATGTCAATGTGAACTATTTATAATAATGAAATAGAGCTTGTGTTCTACTTTTTTGTCTTATTTAATGGAGAATGCTTCTCAGTATTTATAAACTAAAAGCATACTTATTTAAAAATAGGAAAAATAGAGACTGCCTAACAGGAATCCTATTACAAATCAGAATATAAATATTTAATCCTCTGTTTAAAGTATTAACTACCTCTTAAAGGGATTAATAAAAACAGACAAAGAATTTTTCACTGAATGTTTACGAACCATTATTCCAATGTAGTGCCGATAATGTAAGGGTAACGGCCCATCCATTTGCAGTAGATAGTGTTGAGTTTTTAAGAAACTTTCTAAATATTGTGGGTGGAAAACCATCACTAATGTAATGTTATCCAAACGACCCAAAGCAGCAAAAGAATCTGCAAATAAAGCATGCATCTGTGCGTCTTCATTCCCCACTTGGAGAATCTGTATAAATGAGAGAAAAACCATGGTTACATAAATTGTAAATTAGTGTTAAGGAAAGAAAATATGCATGTGCTGCATTGTAAGTATCATTTAGAAGCAGATTAAATTTGGCTTAAGAGAGAAGGGTTACAAATTTAAACTCAACTGGTAGCAAGATAGAAGAATAAACAGTCATATATTATATAGTAGGGGATAAACAACAAAGGCTGAACATTAAAGGCCATCTAGATAGGCTGCTTGCAGACTCAGCCAGAATTCAGATAAAGCAGCACATTTAGATTATCAAACTTACAGAGCTTTCAAGCAGACATTAAAGCCTTTCCTTACAAAAACACCTAATCCCACTCAATTTAAGGAGAAGCAAAATTAATAGCAAACAATCCTTATGAAAACAAAGCATAGATGCTTTTACATATATAGAATTAAAGATCCAATCTAGCATTGATACCAGCCTGTGGAGTTGGTGAAGACTAAGTAACTCAGTTTATGGGCAAACCTAAACAACATCTAAATATAAGCAGATGGAGTTTCACTGGTCAAAAACAAGTCTTGGCTTTATTAAATATGGGTGTTAAAAAAACATCATGAAATACTAGAAATCAACACGACTATAACAGCTTTTTAATCCCACGGATTCACTGCCAAAGCATGATTAACTGTGATCAACTCTGCGTAAAGCATGTTGTTGATCAACAGTCGTTCAGATGCCAAGATGTGGGTCATAAAAGCTTTTCCTTAAAAGCATACAGTTAGTTCACTATGTACTTTCACAAACAACATACCTCCTTCTCTGGGATGAATCTGCTTGGTCCGTGCCCTAGTGGTCGAGGAATTCTAATTCCAAGTTCCTAGAAAAGAAAATTACACCATCTCAGGCCTTCAGGAGTAAACAACATGAACTGAGGCTACAGGAATAGGAGGGAAAAACAACCAGTTCAACAGAGACAGGCTTGTTTTGGTGGCTTGTTTTCATGGCTATATATACATATCAACTCTTCTGTTTGTATCGCCAAGCTAAGAGCAGCTTATAATACAACTCTGACTAAAAACAATAAAACCTGTTTCACCAAAACCAGAGTTTTGCATAAAGTACTTGGCAGAGAGTCTAGAACAGAAAGTTCAGCACATAGCAGCCAACCCTGTGGATTGTCAGTGATACAAAATAAGACCAATGTGTTCGTACATCTAAAACTCAACCAACCAAAATATCAATCCCTGTGTATCTTGACAGGAAATAAAAAAGCAGTACCTCCACCTAGATGTCTTAAACTGGAAGAAGTGTAATTATTATTACATCTATAATAACACCTCACAGTTAGAATAGAAATATTATGAAAAATAAAAACTAAAGTCACAAAAGAGGAAGTACTGTAGGGTATGTTTTTTCTGTGGCTGAATAAAACAATTTTTAGAGAAACTCATTTTGTTTTTAAGTTTGCCTTAAATTTTTTATTTATAGGATGTCATCCACCTTGCTTATATTTTAGAGAAGCTCAAGTGAGAAATAAATGGTTTCTTCTCTTTGACATAATGAATCTAGAATCCTGTACTTTAGTGACAGTGTGAAGCACAGTTAACAAGAACCGACTGACAATCTACTTACTGTTAGGGCTTCATATTTTCCCCCCAATACAATGTACTTATAGAAACAAAACCAAAGTAATATAATTAAACTTTTTTTGTTGTTTTGAGCCCTATGTCCTATCTAGTCTCATTTTGAAAAAAAACTTAGACTTTATATAATTAAAGATTAAGCCTTGCTCATATAATTACATACAAATATTATTTCTACTCTCTCCCTATTGCTTCCAAAGTTTCTTTATGATATAAATGAGATGCTTTCCTTTTAAAGAAAAAAAAGGGGGGTGGGTACACAGAGAAGGACATCTGCAACAATTCAAGGAATCTGTTTGAAGCAAATGAAAACCTTTTGAGTAGAATGGATTTTTAAAAATTAAGCAGGTAAGACAAAATTGAAGAGAACCTGTATTTGGAGAAATCAAGATTCAGATTCAACTGAGAGGGGGGAGGAGGGGCAAGGGCAACACGTAACCTAAACATTTGTACCCCCATATTATGCTGAAATAAAAAAAAATGCTGTATTTCATATAAAAAAAAAGATTCAGATTCAAAGTAGGCTCTATTTGCCAATGGAATCCTTAAAATAATATATAAATCAAGTAATCTTACATTGGAGGTCAGCAATTTCTCCATGGTTATTCCACACTTAACACTGAAGACAGTTAATGTTTTAACATTATACCCTTCATTAGAAGAATCATTTAATTCACTGGTCTGGTCATGAATGTGTCTCAATTTTAATATCCTATAATAAATGCCAGAAGAAAAAAACATTTCTTTTATTCAATATATCATCTTGGCATGAATGCAGCCATTTATATAAAGTGATGACTCTATTGGCCTAACTGCCAAATTTCTGATACAATTACATACATTTTAAACAAAATATATTGGACAAAACTATAAGGCTAAAATCAACATTTATCCCCTGTCATTTCTTTAATCTTTGAAAATGATCTTATTTAAACAAAACGCATTTTAGGAAAATACTTGTTTCCTAAAATACGGGGTTTATTACTATTTTTACAACTAAGAAACATTATACTTGGGACTTCAGTAAATGAAAAGGAGTCATTTCAAATAGGGGAGAAATGAATTAGTCAACAAATGATCTTGGGAGAAGTGGACAGACACTCAGATAAAAGTGAAGTTGGAGGCTTAACACATTGACTGCCACACTAGAAAAAAAATTTTTTTCCTTGGATCCAAGGTGTTTTATTACAAAAGTGGAACAAAAACTTTGAAAACAAAATGATCCTTTCTAATTTAATGAAAAATTTGTGTTTTTTTTGTTTTCTGTGTGTTATATGTAAATTCAAAAATAGTTTTTGCTGCTCCCAAGGTGAAGAGATGTGTGAGTTACATATGCTTCACGAGGCCCCGGACTCAAAACTAGCATGAATTAAATACAACTCACTTGGCAGTTAATGTGTTAAGTCATACTTTACTCCACAATAAGTGGAGTTAAATGTAAAAAATAATCCAAAACAACCAAAAAATTTTTATAGTACTAGAAGAAAACACTCATGAAGTAGCGTAGGCCTAAGAATGCCACAAAACCCAAAAGTCATAAAATATAAGATTGATAAATTTAATGATATAAAAATCAAGACTTTTGCATGAGAATATATGGAAAGTCAAAAGTAAACAGAAAACTGGGAAATATATTTGCAACTCTAACAAAAGTTTACATTTTTTAAAAATGAAGACTCCTATAAAATCCCTAAGAAAATCTCCAACAACCTCATAGAAAATGAGCAAAAGCACATGGACAGGCCAAAAAAAAAAAAGGAAATACAAATGGTTGAAAAAATGCTTAACACTTACAATAAAATAACTACAAATTAACTACACTGAGATACCATTTTTATCCCAAAAGATTGCTCAAGATCAAAGAGTTTGTAACAGGCTGTGCTGGAGAAGGGGTGGAGAAACAGTCATTTATCGCTTATTCAAATTCTTGATGGGAGTGTTTTGAAGTGTGAGACAAAAACAGAAGTATAGAGAGCATAAGGAGTATAAATTACTACGACCTCTAGGGAGGGCAATTTGCAATAATGATCAAAATAAAAAAGTCACATACCCTTTGAATCAACAATTCCATCCTAAGTGTTAATCTACAGATATTCGCATTTGTGAAATGTCTTATGTAATAGTACAAGATTAAAAACAACCTAAGTGCTCATCAATAGAGGACTGTTTCAATCAAGTTCAGTATGACCATATAATAGATTAGCATGCAGTCTTTACAAAGGATGAAGCCGTATTACTATATGGATTGACTTTAAAAGATCTCCAAGACAGGTTGGGCGCTGTGCTCATGCCTGTAATCCTAGCACTCTGGGAGGCCAAGATGGGAGGATAGATTGAGCTCAGGAGTTCCAGACCAGCCTTAGAGAGAATGAGACGCTGTCTCTACTAAAAATAGAAAAATTAGTTGGGGGTAGCAGCATGCCCTTGTAGTCCCAGCTACCTGGGAGGCTGAGGCAGGAGGATGGCTTGAGCCTAGGAATCTGAGGTTGCTGTGAGCTAGGCTGATGCCACAGCACTCTAGCCTGGATAATAGAGCGACACTCTGTCTCAAAAATAAACAAACGATAAAAATAAAAATAGATAAATAAAAAAGATCTCCAAGATATGTGTGTGTTGGAAGCAAAGTGCAAAATACGTATATAGTTATGTTATTTGTAAGGAGAAAATAAGCCACAGCAATTCCATTTCTAACACTTTGTCTTACAAATACATTAGCAGCATGTGGGTTTTTTTTTTTTTTAATGAGATCAAACTGATCACATGGGCTTCAAAACAAAGAGGTATATAAATTATATTATTTTGGTTTTGTTACTATACCAAATATATAGTTAACATACCAAACTATTATAAAATAATAGTTTTATAATTCTAAGAAGGTAGCTATAAATACTTGAGAAATGGCCAGTACAGTGGCTCACATCTGTAAATCCTAGCACTCTGGGAGGCCAAGGAGGGAGGATTGCTTGAGCTCAGGAATTTGAGACCAGTCTGAGCAAGAGAAAGAACAAGACCCGTCTCTCCTAAAAATAGAAAAAATTAGCCTGTAGTCCCAGCTATTTGGGAGGCTGAGGCAGGAGGGTCGCTTGAGCCCAGGAGTTTGAGGTTGCTGTGAGCTAGGCTGATGCCACGGCACTCTAGCGAGGGCAACAAAATCAGACTCTGTCTCAAAAAAAAAAAAAAGAAAGAAATATACTCTTTTAGAGTGAAAAACTATTTAAAAATAGAATGTTAAGAAAAAGCAAACATTCTTTGGAATGGATTACCGATTCATTACACAATATCTCTTAGTGTTGAGACACACTCATTCCTTGATGAGGTACCAGAGAGCTGGGGATAGAAAAATGGGAAAACTGAAGACAGGACTTGGAAAGGAGTCTGACATTGAAGACTCCCATTTTATTATTTTACCTAAGTCTAGTTTTAGGTAAAACAGAATTTTATTGGGCTCTCACTTGGATTATCAGAGTCAATTTCCAACTAAGCTGAAGAGGTTGTGAGATGTTTGTGCAATTCCATAAAAGCAGAAAGGGGGTAGAGGGAGAAAAGAGAGAAAGAAAAAATTGAGAGGAAGAGAAAGGGGGTGTGTGTGGGGTGACAGATGGATTTACAAAAAAAAGTCAATTCTTTCTCAAACAGAAAGGGTTGATCAAGACTGATATAATGAGAAATATAGTTACTGCCGTTCTAAAATCAAATTTGTTCTCCTATATTTGGAGGCTAGACCCAAAAGATGTACTTTGTTCTCCCTCTTAGCTAACAGATTAGGTACATGACAGGGATACAGGAACATGACATGATCTTTTCTACTTAATCTCATGCCTAACAGAAGACAAAGGACTAACTGGGGTGTTTCTGATGAGCTCTGAGATTGCATTCCAGTGTATCCTAGTTCAGATATTGGCAGGAAGCGGATCATCAACTCCATTCAGCCTCCCATTGCACACAAATTAACTTCTGGGAAAAGTAAACAGGCAACAACTACATTTAAAACACCCAATGGGACCTATTATCACTGGTACTTTTATGAGGGGTCCTCATCTTGGAAAAAAACATCAAAGTATAGCACAAAAATGGAATAACGTTGTTAAAACAATTTTCCCCACACATCAAGTATGGTATGGGGAAAAAAGCACAGCACATTCAGAGGTTTGGGCTCAAATCAGGATCCTGCTGTTTAGTAAGTTTACAACTGCCAACAAAGCATTTAATCTTTAAGTTTAAGGGTCCTAATCTATAAAATAGGGATAATAATGGTAAAATAACACCACCAATCCCAACTACCTCACATTATAATCTATAGAATATTTTACAAATTACACATGCACACACACACCCTTTATGACAGACTCTAGTCTTATTTTAGGTATAAGGTCTAACAGATTTGGCTATCTAATTTTTCAATAGTAGCAGAGTAGGACAGGTCAGGTGGGGTTTCTAGACTGTGGCTGGCACCCTAACATTAATGATATCTGGGAACAAAATTGCCTCTTAGTTTTCTGCTTATTTCTTAGCTGACAAAAACATGAAAAAAGCAATCTAGAGCGAATGAAAATAAACAATAACAAAAGCAGCAGCAACAGCTAACACAAAGTATTTATGAACTGAGCACTGTTTTAAGTTTTACTCCCTGTAAACAAGGAGCATGTTATGTACCTATGATATTAAAGTTTATAAAGAATATTTGGTGTTGTACAATATCCATGAAAAAGTCAGTGTCTTAGATTATTCCTAAGATCAGTCTATGAGGCAGGTACTATTATCATCTCCATTTTGAACAGACAGATAATTGATGAAAGCCCTGGAATTTAAACCCAGGTATTGAGACTCAGAGTCAATACTGAGTGGTGGATACGGGGATTGAGTCTAGGAAGTCTGGTTCTACAGCTGGTATTTTTAATTACTACTCTTTTGAGCCTCTTTAAGAGTTCTTGATACCTTGGAGATCCTTTTAGACATCACTGTTATTATACAATAGTATTCTTGGTTTCTAAAAGGTTAAAAGCTTTAGTTTTCTGGAAAATTCACTTTTGAAACACTTCTTAGTCACATGACAAATTAGTTACAACTATTTTCTAGCAGGTGTTGACCAAAAAAGGCACTGCAGGTGTTCAACGGGGTGATCATAAGCCAAACTAAATATATTTCATAACTTCCTATTTAGGGTACTTCAATTATTCCTTCATCTACAGTGGTAAGAAACTGAATTACAGCCTTTGAACAAATTTTGGCCAATCCAGATTCTAGGAGGCAGAACTGCCAAGAACAAATGGCCCTGTTGAAAAGCAGATGTAGATGCTAATCACAGCACAAATCTGACAGGCTCTCTGTGAAGGTGTGGCTGGAAAAACTAATATGAGAACTAATAGTCCTCTCCCCTCAGCAATCCTAATAACCATCTTTGAAAGAGATAGCAGCAACAGCCTCCATCATCACAATACTGCTTCACATCTGATATGTTTCCTCAGTGTATAATATTAACACATTAATTTTCAGAGTGAAAACTGTTAGTGAATGTTGACATTAGGACTACAGTAAGACTGTGGATATTGTATCATTGCATGAATCAATATTTGTGTAAAGTACTGTTCTAATCAGATGTTTCAAATTTGTTAAAGATACATTTATGAATCTATATCAATAACCTTAAGTGAAAAAATGAATGATTTGCCACAAATGCAAAATCAAGCATTTGTTGGCTTATGGTGTCATCTACCTACAAAATTAGTTGAAAAGTAAAAATATGCAAATCATTCTAATTATTTTTCTCACTACACTTGGTGCATTTTTTACAAAATTTGTTTAGATGTTTTAGCATATTACTGACAATCATAACTTTGCTGGCAATTTTATTTTTTTAAAAAATTACAAAACCAGTACATGCTTTTTGAAACACATTTCAACAAGATAAAGATTTGTTGTATAAAAAGTGAAAGTTCCCATTCCATTCTCCCTTCTCTGGGAAAATTCACTGCTGGGCACTGGGTGCTGGCCTTTTAACATTAAAAAACTTCAAACAGAAATGAAGAGATCTAGAACTTTTACAAAGAAATACCCCTATTATAATAAAATGTCCTAATACTTCTTTTAAAATAGTCATTAATGTTACTAGGGAATTCAGAAATATTAAAACTTAAAGTACTTTTTTTTGGGGGGAGTTCTTCTGTGAACTATATTTTAGAAAAAAAAACCTTACTTCAAAGTAATGCATTTGTTGAGGCTGACTTTAGGCCACATGTATGCCCTACACTTTGCTTAGGAGTTCCATTCCTGGAAAGTGTTTAACAGTATTATGAAAGCTTGCTATCTGAAAGAATTGTACTATTTTTTTGTGAAGTGAATAGTTTCCCTGTAAAGCACTCCTTCCTAATTTATCTTCCCACATATTGGATGTATTAAAAATGAAATAGGACGACACAAAGCTTTCTGGTTTCCTAAACACATTCCCATAGGCACTGTAACAATGTGCAAGTTAAAATGTATCTCTTTATCTTCTAGTTTACATGGCTATCTTTAGAAATTCTAGATCTGGGCAAGAACCAAGATTCTGCACACAAACACTACCAGAAATAACAGATCTATTCAGGCAAGATGATTGGGGCTCACTTCTACTCAAAACGAGAAAAGATCTATTATAGCCTGCAAACAGAAACTGTAAATGCTAATTCAACACTTTCACACTGTTTTCTCTTTGGTAAAGTTTCCAAAGCAACATTATTAAGAGATTTTTAAAGGCCATCCTATTATCTGCAAAACAGAGTCTGTAATGTATCCACAAATGTTAAAATCTCAAAAAAAAAAAAAATCAGTGTCCTACAACTTTTATGAGAAAGTGTCATTTAAATTTATATAAATACATATAGTATACTGATAACATAGGCTCCACTTACAAAAATATAATTACTACACCTGAGTCATTTTAGTGGGCAAAGCTGCAAAGAAACTAATTCATATTTCGATTTCTTGAACTAAGGCAATACAACAATCTGATTTCAATTCAAATTTTAATTAGTATTTCTCCCTTGTCATCTTTTTAATCAAGATCTTGTAAAGGTTCAAATTTTAGCTAAGGTTACATTAGTAACTTTCAAATGGTGTCCTATTTGCAACCTCTTAGAAAAAATACAAAATGTTACCTGTTTCTGAAGGCCAATTCAGACACAAAAGGGATAGTTTAATAAACAAGAGTTAAAGGCTCTGCATAACGTCATAGAGCTTGCAAAACATACTTACTCTAGGCAACACCATCTTTTAAATGACTCAAATGCATTTTTTTTCTTTTCCTTCTTTTGAGGAGGCAAAGGGGGTGAGGGAGCGCTAAATAGCCTGTTTTGACAAGACAAGACGCCGAGGGGGGAAAATCCACAGGCTGTTTTACCGTGAGACCAGAGCTGTGCTGGGTTCTGACTTGTGGAGACTTGTACAGAAGACGTTATGTTTTGGAGACTTCCATTTAAATGACCGAGGCAGCAGTCTCTCCCAGCTCAGCATTTTTCGCCCGGGGACGACTCAGGGTAGAAAAGATCTCCCACCCACCTCAGGCCGCCCTTCACCTGCGGGGCGTCTTCGGTGCTATTTGAGTGCGACTGTTGGGGGGCGACGTGACCTCCGTGTGGTACAGGCAGTTCGGTCGGGTGACCACCCGCCCGCTCGCCCGGCCCCCCTCGCCCAGGTACCTCGTCCGGACCGTGGTCCCCGCCGCACTGCTTGCAGCCCAGCAGCTCCGAGACGGCCAGCGAGGCCGCGTACGCCTCGTTCGCGGCGGTGGCCAGGCGCATGTCGGCGCGGGGACAGCGGCGGACGCGCGGAGGAGGCGAGCGCTGAGCAGCCGGCCGCGGCTCTCGGCTGCAGCACCTCAGTCGGAGCGGACGGCGGGGGGCGGGGCGGCGCCGACAAACAAGCCGCGAGGCCCCGCCCCACGCCCGTCACTCCACCGCCCTGCGGCCGCGCGCGCCAATCCGGGCCCGGGGCGCCGCAGAACTCCACCCCCTCGGCGCGGACCCGAGCTGGGCGGCGGGCGGTCTGACGCGGCCGGGCGAAAAACAAGCTCCAGGGCCGAGCTCCCCAGCAAGAGCTAAGTCTCAGGTCCGAAATGCGCTCGCAGGCCTGGAGCGGAGCGTGCACTGTGTCTGGAAGGTACAGCGCGAGCCCTCGGGCTTCAGGGAACGGCGAATCTGCCTCCCCTCCCCGCCGCTGAGCCGTTTACCTAGAGCCAAACAGCAACCAAGCACGAGACAGACCTGACCCTGACAGCACCAGAGCAATCAAGTTCTCTTTAAATTTTATGTACTATTGAAATTTCCCTTCTTCCTTTCCGATAATGCCCAAAGAACGCTAAATGGGCGCAGAATGCAGGAAAAATCAGGAGGACGGGACCATGGCCTATTTTCAATGTGAAATTTATTTTTGGTAAGCTATGTAAAAACTATAAATATCACTCTCCTATACAGATAATAAGCCTTGGTAGCCTATCCCTGAAATGTCTTTTTTTCAAGTATATTTGAAGGCTTTAAAATGTCTAATATTCCCTCAAAAGTTCCCTGGGTTATAATAGAGAGAATTTCTATCTCTGAAATCTGATGAGGAACTTGGGAAAATGTAGGTTATAAAGGAACATAAATAACTGATATTGCTGGATCCAGAACTCACATCTCTCAAGTCCTGTGTCAATACTAGTTCCTTACATAGCTCTATTAACTTTTATTTTTTTTAAAAATCAATTCCTAAATTAGATCTCCTTTTGCATGTTTGCCCTTCTGTTTTAAAAAGGTTATATGATCAGGTTAAAAAAAAAAAAGTTGCAACATTCTGACAGAAAGAAGCAAGGGGAATTTAAGCCAATAAACAGTGACACAGAACCAGGACTCATAAATGAAAATAAGTTTCAGTCTTAGGAGTGAGGTTACAATGTCTCAGCAGACTAAGTTACTCTTTTAGTTCTTCAATTATAATATTTTAAAAGCGGTAGTTTAAAAATGTTACTTTTTATTTATCTTCTCTGGATAAATAAGATAAATGTTGTATGTTCTCATACACTGCTTTTAAAAAATAGCTAAAGCACCTGAAGTATTTTTTACTGATCAAGAGAAGCAATTTTGGGTTAATGTTAATATGGAAGAAAAGCCTCCAGAGGCTTCCAAGCTCTCTTCCATTGAGCACAGCCACAAGAAAAAAACAAAAACAAAGAAAACAAACAACCCCCCCCAAACAGTATAATCAGATGCCCACTTAGACTCAGCCATAAACAAATACAAAATGAAACGAAACAAACCCAGTAAATCATCCAATTTGCAGCAATATGATGCAATATGATGACCCTCCAGGATAAACTGGTTGTACATGAATAACTTGGAAATATAAATGCACTTGATGTATGGGATTGTGAGCTATAATACCTAGTTAGATAATGAGGGAAGTACATGAAAAATGATGACTCTGGTTCTAAAATTACTTCTGAAGGAATACATAGTTTTAGTTGTCTAGTAGGGCATAATCTTTTTGTGTGGCATTAAAATTATGACATTTGCGAAATGGGGAATGCTTATCTTTCTATCTAATGAGAGGCAAGGGAAAAGCAGGCATTCACCTGACCCAAAAGTGGTCAAAATAATGGAAGTTAAACCAGCAAACTGCATACCTATAATAGTGTCTGATACTTAGTGCTTGCTAAATATTTATTGAAGAAACATTTCAGATATGTTGAAATCTGAAATTGTACAGAAAGCTTCAATTAGGATTCTTTTTCCCCCAGAAAGTTGCCATCTTTTATTTTAATGCTGCCTTACATGAAAAGAAAAATAATTTTAACTTATGTTCTAATTTAGTGATTTACTGAGAACCTTCAAGCCATTAAATGTCAAGATTCCTTTATGGTCTCTATAAAGACTGACCTAAATTCTTCAAAGAGTACTATTTTCTGCTCCCTTCCATAGAGCAGTACTGAGAATGTCACTCTATTCTCCAACATAAAAAGTTTGCCTCCAAATCAATCTACAGTAACCAAGAGTTCCAACAAATGTCAATTGACCAGCAGATATCATTATGTAGATTTCGCTTCTGAAAATATTTAGTTCCAAATCACTGAATAAAAAGTTTGTATTTTCCAAGGATTTCACAGGTAGTTAAACGTCCCGAAGGTGTTTCTCCTCTTAACCTCCAGTGCTGAGCACATATAGGCACACAATAAATATCTGCTGAAAACATGAACAGTGATCAGAAAGGACTATGCTTTTGATATTAATATTTATCACAGGTTATCAGTATAGACAAGCAGCTATTTTACAAAGTTTGCTTTTAAACATTACATTTCAACATTTTATTTCTTTTAAGAATCCTGACATTTAATCCAAGAAGTAATAATCATTTTGAAATATTTCCTTTCTTCTTAAAATGTTTTCATCAACTTACTCAACTATATTGAAGTGAGATTCATTGCCTCTGCATCTGTCCTTAGCAGTAATGTTCTCAGCCTTATTTTTCTCAAGAACAAGTTGATACTTACAGGTAAAAGCAGAGTGGTGTCAAATGACTTGACCTTAGCAGAGAACAATGACGTATTAAGGGAAGTCCAAACTTGGAGTGGTGGTTCAAGACAGGCTTCCTGAAGGGAAAAGACACCTGAGCTGGAGTAGAGAGGCCTTGGTAAGAAAATATGGGGGAGGGTTTAGGAGAGTAGAGACAGAGTTCTAAGTAAAAGATCATGTGCAAAGGCCCAGAAGCAAGAGACAAAGTGGTCTACTAGGGAAGCAGAATAAAGGAAGTTCACTGGGTCTGGAGCAGAGGGTAAGGAGTGTAATGGAAGGAGTTTAGGTAAAAGATAAATAGTAACAAGGATAATCAAGCTTCATTAAGTAATATGAATTTCATTCTTGAGGATACTGTGGAGTTACTGAATATTTTAAGCAGTAGAGTGACACTGGATTTATATTTCAGCCAAAGTTTAGAAAAATATTAATATATTGGAAGGGGCAGAACTAAAGGCAGGGAAATGAGTTAGAAAGGCTGGTAAGGGAATCTTGGCAAGGCAGGAGGTTGGTGTGAAGAACAATGGGAATGGAGAGAAATGTAGGGATGCAGGTTAATTTTGTCTCTCTGACATGGTAATAAGTTCCTTGAGAGAGGTAATCATGCCTCAAACTCTTGTTTTGGAAATTTAGGAGCTAAATCTCAAATTATCTGCTCTCCTGACCAAGCAGCTTCTCCTGATGCCATTCGGTCTTTAAAAAGTATAATCAATTAATGAAAAGGAATAGGTATATTTTAGTAGAAAGAATAATCAAGTTAAAAGGTATAATCATGCTTTTGTGGATCACATAGTAAACCTTGAAGTTTCTCCTTAACCAAAGGAATTGAAGTACTATAGATTTACATATCTCTTCACTAGAGTCAGAATTATATTTAATACAGTAATTGGTTAGAAAACACAAAGCAATGTTTCAGCCATTAAATTCAAGAACTCCTTTAAGAAGGGGAGTGGGATGTGTTAGATTCATCTGGTTTAAGCATTCTTGAAAAATCTCCTATTGTCATTTAATATATTTCATTTAAAATGAATGCTGGTTTATAAGATTACTTCTGCTTACTAATTTTGTCAGAATTTTTCTCCTCTAGCTCATATCTTCCTGTTTTTGTCTATATAGCTTGTCTGCTAAGCACTTTTTTCCTTTTGACATTATGTCCTGGGTACATTAAGATCCTTTTAGCACTGAAGTTTAAAATTTATTTTGTTCTCTTATTTGCTCTCTACTTTTTTCACTTCTTCAATTTAATTTTTAGAATTATATTACTTTAATGGAGCAAGAATGTTTACAAATCTTTGGTCTTTTCCTCTCATTTAGGGTTTCTTCTTTTAGAAATGCACTGTATTTTAGCTCTTTATATGGGATTTAGAAATATGGGCCATCATCCATATTTGCAAATAAGCAATATTCCAAAAAATGTCAGTGGTTTTAAATTAGAAAGTCACTTTTACCCCCAAAGAATCAGTGTGTTAAGTAGTGGTCAGGTTTTCCAGGCTGATAATAATAAGACCAGTGACTTAACCAACTCCCATGTATCAAACACTTAACACTTCAAATGCAGATATTTCTATTTTATACATTTGTGATACAGAAACTCAAAAAGTATTAGTAACTTGACCAAGGTTATAAAACTAGTAAAATACAGTCTAGGATTAGAACCCAGATCTGCCTGAATCCAAAACAGTAGTCACTATATAAGGCTGCTTCTTTTAATGAATATACATTTAAAATTTTGACAACTGTGTATTAACCCTAAGTTCTTGATTCTGGGGGCAAGAAAAGAAGGCAGAAAGAAAGGAAAATTTATCTGCCTTGCTTGTACTCAAGGTGAGATCTGGTTAAAAAAAAAAAAAGAAAGAAATCATGGAATGGGTGATCTTGGTCTTTGAGAGCTTCTCTTCTCCATTTCTCTATCCCTGTTACTCCTCTCAGTGTCTCTTTCCAGGCCTTTGGTGACCTCACGCTACCCAAAGCTCCTTCCCTACATATCTTACCTGGGTTTATCCAACCTCCTGAATGTTCCTCACATTACCCCATTCCTCTTAGAAAAGGTGGTGTATTTTAGGAAGAAAGTAGGCTTCTCAAACTAACTCACACTATTTATTGTGACTGATCTCATTTATTTGCTTAGTCTGTGTCAATAGAATGTAAGCTCCTTAAAATCAGAATGTTTATCTTTTTTGTTCACTGCCATATTTTCAATGCCCTAGTAATTCAGCAAATAGCAAACCCTCAAAAAGCACGTATCGAGTGAATGAATTCCAAAGAAATGTTTCCATTAGAAAAAGCTTAATTCAATTAAAAGCTTAATAATAAATTTCAAATTCAATATTCAGGGTTTTAAAGATTTGGACAGTCTAGACAAACATTTTTGGAGGCTTGGGGACCACTATATAGGCAGGCAGGCGATGCTTGGGAATCAGCTTGCCCTTGGATTCAGCTCTGCTAAGCAATTTATTTTTCAGAGTCTCTTCACTTATTCTCCTTGGGAACCCACAGACAGTCCCAAGCTTCTTTGATTTTTCTGTGTCTGCTCTCCTAAACTACCAGGACAGCAGCTATATAGGTCCTGGCAGCAGTGTGTATGGATGACTTGTTAAGTCGGGCAAGTACATACAAGTCAAACATGAACTGTGTCTGACAGGACACCATTGTTTGACAAGGTTCATGGAACACTTTGTAACCAAATTTCGCTTTAAATATCATCAGGTCTATCTAAGGTGAAATGATAGAAAAGACATTATCTGATGAAATATCAAAATCGAATGGGAGAATTCATTCAGAAATATTATAACTTTTAGAGGATAATTACTTTTCAGCATCATTGTTGAACTAAATAAGAAGGAATGTGCTTAATTTGGAATAATGTGAAGTTCAGGAAAAAGGTGAGTCTGGCGGGAAGTGGACAGTTAGGACTTTATGCCGTAAGTTTGTAAGAAATACTGAAGGACTTAAAGGAGGAGAATAAGGAAATACTCATACAAACTTAAAAAAAAAAGGTAACTGAAGATACTAAATACATACAAGTAGGAATATTTCTCAGACTATGTAAATGTTCTATATTGTATTGTTTGTTTATTTATTTATTTATTTTTGAGATACAGTCTTGCTCTGTTGCCTGGGCTAGAGTGCAGTGGCGTCATCATGGCTCACAGCAACCTCAAACTCCTGGGCTGCAGCGATCCTCCTGCCTCAGCCTCCAGTAGAGCTGGGAGTACAGGAACAAGCCACCATGCCCAGCTAATTTTTCTATTTTTCAGTAGAGAAGTGGTCTCATTCTTGCTCAGGCTAGTCTCAAACTCCTGGCCTCAAGCAATCCTCCTGCCTCGGCCTCCTAAAGTGGTAGGATTACAGGTATGAGCTACTGTGCCTAGCCTATGTTGTATAATTTTTAAAACAGTTTTTGAGGGGCTGGATTTCATTTGTACCTAAAAAATGCAAACATATGTGAAAATATTTTTAAAATTCTCATAGTGCTTCTATTTGTGGGCACAAGCCAAGAACTGGTTTAGTGTTTATAACCTATAATTTTAAATACAAGGAATTAGCCAGGTTTAATATTAAAAAAAATCTTTTCAAAATAGATTAAAACCAAACTTAGTATGTTTAGCTTATCCTCTGCCCACAGCCGTGATGGAATTGAACTAATCCCATTTTACCAAGGGATTTCATTCATGGTTAAAATCTTTGGGCTAAATGTGTATTAATGAGTCATTAGCTTAATCATGACTGAATTTTAAATGCTTAATTTATATCAAAGATAATTTTGTTTCAAAGAAAAATGAAATAATGGCAATATTCTAAAAGTTTTAAATTATCTTTTGTTTATAATAGCTATCCTGCCCTCTCTATCCATGCCCTCCACCCCATGATTATTAGTACCAAGTGGTGAATAGAATTCTGCAATGTGTGCTTTTCATGCACATCAAAGAACCCTCACGCAGTTCCTTTGTGATAATCTTTAGTTGTAGGTCCTCTAATCCTTTAAATCACCTTCTTTCTTTGCCTCCTACAGAGGTCTCTTGTTTTCCAAGAGGGTATTAAGTTGTAGATCCTTAACCTGAGCACAAAGTACAAGGCCACATCTGGTGACTACTTGCCTGTTATTATGCATCTTAAAAATAAAATGCTGTTCACTGAATTTTCCCATCTGTTCTGCCCTCCAAAATACTCACTGCACCTCTGTGGGCCATGGATACATTTAGGGCACTCTAATTCAACAAATAAAA
Source organism: Avahi laniger (assembly GCA_963575035.1). Lineage (NCBI taxonomy): Eukaryota > Metazoa > Chordata > Mammalia > Primates > Indriidae > Avahi > Avahi laniger. Next base: position 135,257 of record CAUYSK010084804.1, read on the forward strand.
ATGTTTATCAATATTAACTTTCTGTTTAGCTAAAATATGCTCTCAAAAAAAAAAAGATAATACCACTTTAAAAGTTATGCTTTTTACATGAACTCAAATTTGAACAGAATTCAAGATCATTTTATTTGTAGTAATAGAAAATCTGATTTTCCTAATTATTGTGTTCTTATTTTTTGGCAAATAATTAAAAAAACTAAAATAGAATTTTATTCAGATGGTATAAGTTAGATAAGGTAATTTTCTTTATATTTTATAACTCTAGTTTTAAAAATATATTTTGGCATATAGATTTATGTATGGATGCCAATGCTGTTATCTTACCAATTAACAGAAATCTTGACATTTGTAACCATGTAGCATTCAATCATTCATTGTTTATAAATATTTACTAAATGCCAGTTATATATATGTAATTTCTTAAGTCCCATGAACAAGCAGAAATATCTTAATTTGAAATTGTGATTTAGTGTCTGATTTAGACTTAACCTTTCACATAAGTCATGCATATTGGCAGATAGCTTGAGACTCTGTTAGGGAGCATCAAATGGGAAGTCACTTAGTTTATTACCCAACTCTCCAAAAAAGAAGAAAAAAAGAAAAGAAAAAAGAAAACACAAACCAGCTTGAAAATCTCTCTCTCTCTCTTTCTTTTTTTTTTTTCAAGATAGACTCTCGCTTGGTTGCCCTGGGTAGAGTGTACTGGCGTCATCATAGCTCACTGCAACCTCAAACTCCTGGGCTCAAGCAATCCTCTCGCCTCAGCATCCTAGAGTTCTAGGATAACAGGTGTGAACCACCTTGCTTGGCCCTGAAAATGTCTTAACTAACAAAACCCCTCTAGTTGTAGTATCCCAAAATTTAAAATGAAGGGCAGTTGAACTTTCCTGATCTCTCAAACTTTATTTCATTCCTGATGTTCTACTCTTTTAATATAATTCCTGATTTTATCAAGAATTATATGCTTTAAGCTAACTAGAACCTGGCCTCCTCCTGATTTAGGTTTCTTTGTACATTATCAGTGGTTTTGAAATTATATGTCTTAGAATAGATTCTTTATAAGTACTTTAGTGAGATATTATAAAATATAGATTTGAACTTCTGTTTTTCAAAGTAACCTACAAATAGACATCAACATTAAATTCATTGGAGAATGCCAAGACAATAATTTGTTACCACTAATAAATCAGTTACTAGACTAAATAAAGCTTCTCCCACCCATCTCTGTGAGCACATGTTTGAATATTCTTGTAAATGTGTCAGTGATTAGAAAGAGTATTGTGTTCTAGTCTTTAACAAATTCATGCCTGTCTACATCTGCTCAAGTAAAACTATATAGTAAGTGGACTGCTACAGTAGGTGGGTATTTTGCTTTAAAAACGCCAGGAGTGGCTCAGGTACATTTGCTTGGTACATGCTCCTGAAAGGGTATAACAGTCAGTTTTGTAATATCAGAGGAATGGACTGCACGTCCCATCATGGTTCTTTTAGTTTTAGTGCATATTGTACATTTTGGTGCTTTATGTTTTAACTTTTACATTTATGGTAAAGAATTCAAGTGGTGGTTTGAAATCAATAATTCTTTTGACTTTTTTGTTCAAGTTTCTGGATCAGTTTAAGTGCAGAGTATCCTCAGAATGTAAGGTGAGCTATTTAAAAAGTTTTCATTCAAAACCACTTATCTGTGAGAATCCAGATTTTCTTGATATTATGCATACTAGAAAATATGGAAATAATATTGCAACTATTAATATCATCCATAACCCCATAATTTCAAGTTTGCTTAAAACATAAAATAGTCCCAGTATTCTCACTAATTGACTTGATAATGAATTTACTTATTTTAATTTAAATTATTTAGATAGATAGTTTTAGATATTATATGTATTAGAATTCTGTTTGATTAATGACCATGCTGACAAAAAAAATTAAAACATCTAAAATGTCACTGTTTTATATATATACACCACCTCTCATGATTTGTACCCTAGAACTCACGTGTGGTCTGGAGGATCCAAGCTAGTCTGTAGCTCTCTACATTACCCACCCAAGGCTTGGGTCAGGCTTTAAGGTTCAGGAACACTCCAAGGATTTCTACTGGCTCCAGCAAAGTGCTGGGGGGATCTAGTTCAAAGCTTCATTTCCATTAATGCTATATAGAGCCTTAAAGAGAAAAGGCTTTTGAAATCACAGTGGTCATGATGGTCTACTGAATTACAAACCAAACTCACCTTCACAGTAGTACTTTAATTTAGCCTGTCCTGGATCTGGTATATAACTGAAAGGATTATCCATCCTTCTAGTCCTTCTCAAGAAAACACAAATAAAGTCAATTTTATCCTTCAGTGACACACATGTCAGTATTATCAATAATAGCCTTTGCTCTAAATCACAAAAATTTGACCTAATATTTTTATATTACATTTCAATTAAAAAAAATTAAGTGAAATACTTTGGATTTGTTCTTATTAACAAAGATATTATTGATATCCGGATAATCCTTAGTGTTTATAATAGGCAGGTTTTAAAATAATGTATTTGCTGTCTATAATTAGAACTTGCTTTATGTCAATAAATTCAAGTTTCAATCAGATTATAAAAATTAAACCACAGTATTTTGTTGCACACTAAATTTACAAATAAGTGGGTTTTATAAAATCTAAACTTCAAAAGATGCCAGAAAAAAGTATATGGATCAGGGGAAAGAGCAAAGCAGAGTCAAAAGCAGCAGGATGCAGTTCAAATAGGTCACACTCAACTTTTAACTTTCCCAAAGAAAAAAAAAGCTTAGCAACAGCTTTTAGCCAATCACAAAGCAGACAAATAAGTAAGGACTCAACTGTTCCAGATACCAATGAGGTACAACCTTCTTTTTTTTTTTTTTTTTTGATTATATAGTGTCAGAACAGAACACAACAAATTATAAAACAGGATATACTGTACTAGGTTAAAAGTAACCAATAAAGATAAAATCTCTTCATCAACCCTTGACAAAATATATCAGATTTAATAATGTAGTAATAATTTGTTTCATCCTTATTATGCCAAATACTGTATAAAGTTACCTTTAAAATATTAGTGTATTTTTAATAAAAATGTAGAATTTTGTGGGAAATTTTATTTCTTACTGTGAATAAAAGATAAGGGTAGGAATATCTATAAGAAAATTCTTCCCTTTTTAAATTTCCTTACCCTCAATTTCCAAAATCCACAGGGAGCAAACCCCAACAATGAAATGCTACAGTTCAAATTCAAAAATATAAAATATGAGTAAAGACAACCATATATAATTACAACTTTCAAAACAGGAGCAAGCAAACTGAACATATTGTACAGTACAATTCAATACAAAGTTTCCTCCTATTTCTATTACTCAATACATATCTTTCTTTGAGAGAGGAAGGTTTTCTGAGGATTTAGAAGGGATTTTTCACAGAGTTACAGAGTTCCTTACTGTTATGTCTAGTGCAGACCTCAGTATTTGCTCAAATTGACAGAGTATCACTTACAATACAGACATGAAAACACTGTGAAGTAATAGTTAACAAATTTTGTTGATTTTGCTTTGGCTTGCCAAAGTTATAAAGCATTCTAGAGCAGTTTCCAATATTTTCTGTGAAAATCTTCAAGAATCACATTTTCTCTTCCAGTATTATTTAAATCGTTTGCTGGTTTTAGTTTCCTAAAAAATAATTTTTTAAGTAGATCAGCTTGCCTTGTCGTTATCATCCATTATCTCCTAAACCTGCCACGCATTTTAAGACATAGGAGGTTTGTTAATAATACTGTAAGATGCTGTAAAAAATGAATATATTTTCCTTAAATACTTCATTTTATTCTATATATGCCTAAAGAGTAGGGGAAAATTAAACAGTGTTTGGAGACTAGCTATAGGTTTTATTTGTCAGTGATATCCTTGTTTCATCCTTCTCCTCTATCCTTAGTTGTCGCAGATAACCAGGATATGTTAAATCAAGAAAAAAGGTAGTTTAAATACCTTTGGGAAAGAAACACTCTGTATCAATCTAATGTTTTCTTTAGGCTCTTAAGCTTTAATAATTTAGAACAGTATGTTTCCATGTATTACTAAAAGCTTCTTCAATACACATATCTATATACTAAGGATTGGTTAAATTTATAAACTGTATATATGGATAGTTATTCAACATTCATTCAACCAATGTTAATTAAGCATCTAGTATGAGCCAGGCATTTTTTTTCTTCCCAGTCTATTTTTTTAAAGAACAATATCTATACTTTCTTTTTCTCTATCTTTTTTAGTCTCCGATAGTTTTCTACACACTTGAAGTCTTTTTGCTCCTAAAGGGGCACCTGTGCTGAGGAATGCCTTTGCAACAAAGGCAAGCAGGTACAAAGGGCTTGGAGAAGAGGATTTCATGTTATGCTGAAAAGCTAAGTTAAGTAAATGAGTACCAATTGATGGAGAGCTTTAAAATCAGTAACTCAGATTTTTAGTCTAAGGTTTGATTCCAGAAGTAGGTAGACAGTATACTTTATGGTTTCATATTTGATGATATTAATAGAATAGCTAAAACATATTATGGTTAGTATGTTTCGGGCCCTGTTTAAGCATTTTATATTTTACAACCCTTTAGGAAGATGCTATCTTCATTTTATAAATTGGGACATTGAGATAAAGAGGTTAAGTACTTAACCCAAGACCACACAGCCAGCAAGGGGCCTGAGTAAAGGTTATAACTTAAGCATGTCTGCCTACTCCCAAGGCACATTCTTTCCACTATACTGTGATGTTGCCTGATAATGTTTTAGTATCCTTTCTCACTGTTAGTATTCTAGTGATTGTGTGTCCATCAGGAAAGAGGCCAAGGGACCATAAACTCTTATTATCCCTTCCTATCTTCCTCTGCATTATTTTTCCTGCAATCTCTTCTGTGACTGCTCACCCCACCTTCTGTGACCACCCATTAAAATGCCATCCTTCTCCCGGAAATCTGGACTGGTTCCCCACTGAGCCTATTACCAAAACAAACATGCTCCATAACATCTCTCAACATCTCTTTCTCCCTGGCTGTTGTGCTCTTCATACATGTTAATCCTATCCCAATTTCCTTTATTCCATTTACCTACTTGTAGTTCCCCTCTGAACCCTTAGACATTTCTCCCTGACACCTGAAAACATTCTTCTCTCAATGTTTCAGTAACGATACATTATCATAACTTTATTCAAAGATCTTCTAAAATTTCACCTTCTGCATAAAAGTTTGTAAATTTTGTCATGCTGAGTGAGGAAAATCTTCTACCACTTGACAGGTTACTTGCTAATACTGTCTCTGAACCTCCCAAATACCACCCACTATATTTTGGATACAATTATAAATAATATTTATGGATGTGCCCATGTTGTGTTCAGTTTTAAGGTACAACCACAGAGTATAGGTCTTTTCTGGTCTATGTTGAAAGTACATTCTGTTTCAGATGGAAGGATGTGGGGGAAGTATATTTGTGGACATATGTTTATCTTGCTTTGGAATTTTAACTGCCAGCATAGCACACACAAATACTTAAAATACTAAGATACTTAAAATACATTTTTATTATATTACAGGCATTGTACATAAAGAGAAAGCAGTAAGTTTGAATCCAACAAAAAATGAGTAAAATTATCTTTTAGCCTAAACAAAATATATATTTTATGTAAAGTGGAAAAATGAAAACATAAATGAAAACTTAAATTGGCAAATAATCATAACTTAAATCACCTTCATAGATTTAAAACTTAAGAAAATATTGTAGATTTTTCTAGTGGCTAAATATATTATTGCCTACTCAAAAAATGAAATACAGAATTTAGAGTGTTCTTTTGGTAGAATTAAATCCAATGATCTCTCTCTCTATCTCTCTTTCTCTCTCTCTCTCTCTCACACACACACACACATACACACACACGCACACACAAACACACATACACCCGTTTTAATGTTTTCCAACATAGTTGAAAATCAGCAATTTTAGCCAAAGTAGCCATTAACTATTGATATAGCAACATCTCATTATATCTGAATTGACTTTTTTTTTTTACAATCTCATGAACTGAATCTAGAACATGTAAAACAAAAGATAAAAAATAGATGCCAAAACATATGTATGGTACTCGCAGGAAAACCTCTCTTAGAGACTAATTTATGTGGCACACTATTATAACAATGTTAGTTATCCTAAGTCCACAGTAATTTATAAGGGAGTAGAGACTACTGTCAAACTGATAAAAAAAAGAAAAGAACAGTCAAACATTTAATCACAAGGGAAGAATCAGAAAATTTCTAAAAAGCAGAGAAACAAGAACTTGAACAGCATAGTAGCAGGAAGACATTTTCTGTACAGGTAAATCGTCTTACAAACCTTAAGGAGACCTGGCAGCACCACTCTCTCACAGATTAGGTTAAAAACTGATCTCCATAATAGTGATTCTTATTCAAGTTGGATAAACACCTAAAAATATTTCTATAGATGCTCCTCAACTTATGATGGGATTATGTCCTGATAAGCTCATCGTAAATTGAAAACATCATAAGTCAAAAATGCACTTAATACATTTAACCTACGGAATATGATGGCTTAGCCTACAGTTGGGCAAAATCATCTGGCAACATAGTACACTGTAGAGTACGGGCTGTCTACCCTCGTGATTACGTGGCTGACTGGGAGCTGCGGCTTGTTGCCACTGCGCAGCATTGCGAGAGGATGTGATACTGTTTTCCACTGAGCCTTCTACTGAATGTTTATAGCTTTCACACCATTGTAAAGTCGAAAAATCGTAAGCCAAATCATCTAAGTTGGGACCGTTTGTGTAAGAAATATAATTTAAAATAGCCTAACAGACAAAGTGATCCTCAGAAGCCACAAATAACCAAGAGGAGAAATACAGGGAGGCAGTGAGCACTGAGGCTGGCAGCTGTGGATCCCCAGCAGGCTAGAGCAGCAGCACAGGGAACAGAAGACAAAGCCCAGGACTTGGGAAACTGAGCAGTGGAGGAGACACCCTGACTTCAAGCCAAACCCCACAGGGCTAAACTGTTAATGAAAGTGTGAACTAGAAAAAACACCCCAACTACAAAAATTGACCAGAAGATTTGCCTGTTTCAACTTTTATTCTTGATGGAGTGGTACAATCTCCCCTGAATATTCATAAACACAAGGTGGCTCACACATGAGAAGTCAGGGGCTGAAATCCATATTACCCTACCTGGTCTTAAAACAAAAACAAGACAAAGATTTAGTTTAAAGTGGGTTGGTTAGGAGCCCCAGGCTCTAGTCAGTGAAGGAGAAAAAATTCCAATGAGTATAAGCTTATAATATAAAATATACTATGAAAAAAGCTTCCATTAGTGAGGGTCAGAACAAACAATAACCTCAGACCTGCAAAGACTTCAGATGTTAGAAGTATTAGATACACAATACCATTTTCATATGTTTTTAAAAATTTTAAAGGGAATGGAAAGTGTGGGTGAGGAACATGAAACTGTCAAAAAATAACCAAACAGATTTGAAAATGAATCAAATAGTTTTTATGACTACTGAAACTTAAAATTCAATGGATAAGCAGCTATTGAGCATAGCTGAAAATTATTAGTAAACTAGGAAGTAAATCTCAATAAATAATCTAGACTATAGCACAAACAGCAAAGAGATGGAAAATATGAACGAGAAAATACAATAAAAGACATGGATGATGAAATAGAAGGTCTAATATACATTTAATTGGAAGAAGAAAACAGGACAGAGGCAATATTCTAAAAGATGATGATTGAGAATTTTCCAGAACTGATTGAAGACACCAATCGTCATTTTTTTTTTCTTTCAGGAATCACAATGAATCTCGTGCAGAATAATTTAAAAAAATTCATATCTTGACATATAGTAAAACTGAAAAATTTTAAAAAACAAAGGGATATCTTAAAGTCCATGATAGAGAAAAGACAAAGTACCTACAAATGAAAACTAAACTGAAAGCCTAATTTTTGAGAATGGAAGCCAGAAGATTGTGGAATAGTATCTTCAAAATACTGAGAGAAAAATGATCATTCTTCAGTTATATAACATATGAAACTATGTTTCAAGAAAGTGAATGAGGGCCGGGCACGGTGGCTCATGCCTGTAATCCTAGCACTCTGGGAGGCCGAGGCGGGTGGATTGTTTGAGCTCAGGAGTTCGAGACCAGCCTGAGCAAGAGCGAGACCCCATCTCTACCAAAATAAATAAAGAAATTAATTGGACAGCTAAAAATATATAGAAAAAATTAGTCGGGCATGGTAGTGCATGCCTGTAGTCCCAGCTACTTGGGAGGCTGAGGCAGGAGGATCGCTTGAGCCCAGGAGTCTGAGGTTGCTGTGAGCTAGGCTGTAT